>JAJOZX010000367.1:62500-285000 GCA_023014485.1 Bathynomus jamesi | reverse complement strand
TCTTTCTAATCGAAGACTGAGTTGCCAGATACCATTGTATACATTATTATAGACTCCTAATCAGCCAGTTGGCTGTAAATGGCTTGAGTTGCCAGATACCTCTTTTTAGCAGTATTATTGTATACATTATTATATACGCCTAATCAGCCAGTTGGCTGTAAATGGCTTGAGTTGCCAGATAGCGCCATGTATTCTCTAATCGAAGACTGAGTTGCCAGATACCATTGTATACATTATTATAGACTCCTAATCAGCCAGTTGGCTGTAAATGGCTTGAGTTGCCAGATAGCGCCATGTATTCATTTAATTCTAATCGAAGACTGAGTTGCTAGATACCACTTTTTAGCATTATTATAGACTCCTAATCAGCCAGTTGGCTTAGAAGGCGTAAATGTTGCCAGATACCGCAATACCACTGTATACATTATTATATTTCTTAAAAGAATACCGGTAGTAGGTTTAGAAGGCGTAACAATTAAGTAAAACAACATTGCATCATTCTGTTTATTATAAATATATAGAAAATAAATATACATTTCAATTGAGGAATATGCATATAACAGTACAGGAAATATATACACACAATTATGGATATATATAAAATAAAATATACATTTCAAATAGATATAATATACACTTCAATAGAAATATGTACATAACAGTACAGGAGAAATATCACGCAAAATATATATATATACACAAATCAATAGAAATATGCGTATAATCAGTACAGGAGAAATGTCAAGCAAAATATATATATAAATACAATTCACTTTTTTTTCAAAATACTAAACTCGGTCTTAATCGAGTTTACAATTACATCATTATTGCTCTGCATTACGCAGTATATGCGGCTTAATAATATTTCACCGCTTAAAGTATAGGGAAACCTGTACTCGATATGAAGGGCTTTCATATCGTTCAGTACTATTTTTGTTCCCACTTTACAACCGGTTGGTAAGTCATCTTTAAATACGTCTAGAATACAATCAAAAGCACGCACAAAGAGTTCATCGTTAGCTACATTATTAAACACAAGTTTATAAACACGCTTTTCCAATCGAGGGTTTATTTCTACCGACTCGAGCTTTTCAATCGTGAACTCACTCAACATAGCGGCAATTGAAATAATCTTCTAAATCGTTACGACAACTGCGCGTTATATAAAGAAATAGTTCTTCAGGGTGAACGGTGTAGGTGAGCTCAGCCTTGTACCGATCAATTGCTTTGTACCAAAGTTCATGGTATTTCAAAGAGTCTAAACTTTTTAAATAAACGTCCAGCTCTAGACCATTCTCACCAGCCCTACACTCGGTAAACCCATCGAGCAGAGCGGTGTAGGCGTATTCAAGTACTGTATCAAAATAAAGCATGTCCGTAACACGCGCGTCTAATATAGGTTTCAGTTTACGGAATCCGACGATTTCAAACATTCTGTCGAGGATGAAACGGTTTCGCGTAGGAACAAGAGCGTTATTATCAGAAGCATTCTTCCACATCAGCCGTATATCAATGCACGGCCGATCGTTATTTATACACAACGTACATACAACGGCGTATGAGGGTGCGTCACTAATCTGCTCTCTTCTTGTACCTACGTTAACAGGTATTTTATAACGATCTTCACTCCACTTCTCAACTATCACAAAGATTCTATTCATCTCCTCGATACTTAAATAAACCCGTTTGTTTGTCGGTCTACATTCCGTTTCCAGTACATAGCTAATGGTACCGGAATTACGCCTGAACACGCGCAACGATTTCGTCACGGACACATCGTACGAGGCGTTGAGAATGCTGCTCAAAGGAAGTTCCATCGTATTCGAGGAGCGCACGTCCACTCGGCTCAAGCTCTGAGATAACTATGAGCCGTGTGAGGCACGCAGGTAGGCAGGAATGGTTCGACGGGCGGCTGACTCGATGATACGTGAATGGGCTTGTTCGTATGACCGCGAGTCGAATTGTTGTACATATTTCGGTACAAGAATATCACTACCAGCCTACGCACCAGACAGTTTGGATAAGAACTAGGAACATTTTATGTTTTACTAAACATCTCCACACTCCGGCGCACTATTTGAGAGGAACATATGTTCATATTTTTCCTTTCTGCCCATCAAACGATACTCGTCTCTAAACTCTGTTAAAAATTCACGCAGGGCACTAGCCACAACCTCACTACGAACCTCATCATGATATACGTTAATATAGTGATAAAAATACTTAAGATTGTCCATGATCACGAGATTCACATTTTCAGTCGTAGGGTATGAGTAATCGACATGGTGTAGCATGACGTAATACCGCTTGTCACACCACCCATCAGCAAGACTCATTATCCATACCTGCTGCTTCTCTTCTGCACGCGTTGTTTCTTTTACTTCACGGTGTATGTGAGACTTTATAAAGTTTAGCTCTGCAGTATACTTCAGCACATCGTCTGTGCAACGAAAGCCTTCAACGGTCTCACCAGAACATCCGTAGAGTATTTGTACATCTTGGAACTTCGCACAATCCAATGTGTTTTTAAAAGAGGCATAGGAGGGAGGAATAGGAAGTTTTTCGGTATCCACCACATCCTGGCACTTTACTGAATACCATTTCGTAAACGTTGTACAAGCAATATTAAAGGTAGCCATTTGAATACACGTCTGATCTGAATACACGTCTGATCTCTCGGGCTTACTGCGGTCGACTGACCACGCAGGGATTCCCAGATAGTAGCATGACTCACGGTCTTACAGTGGGCGGAGCTTAGAACTTTCACCTGCACACACACACACACACACACACACACACACACACACACACAAAGGAGAAAGTGAAACGCTATTTGAAACATGATTTATTTAATAAACGAGATATTCAAGTTATATATATTTACAAATACGATTTAATAAACGAGATATTCAAGTTATATATATATATATATATATATATACAAATAGATACGATTATATACAAGACGTGTGAGTTAGAAGCATCATTGGTATCCAAAGGGTACGGTATCATAGGTACCAGGTAACTGGTAACGTTTCCTATAGGTGTTACGGCACACCATCGTACCCCTAAGTTCCTTCACGCCCCCCAGCTTCTGCGCCCGAAAATTGTGGGTGCCTACAATTAGTTGGGGAGGTTGTTCATCATCGTCCAAACATACTAGATCCTTCAACGACTCAAAGTTAACAACCTCCCGATTCGCATGGTTGAGCGTAATACCCTTTGCCTTCACGATATATTTCATTTCCTCCCCCACCCTGACCCGTACCCCATAAGTCTTAGGTCCTGTTGAGGCAAAAGAGTCGGCGTATGCGTTGTCCCCATACTCATCCTTGATCTCATCAGTGAGCTCGCCGAGGAACTCCCCAATAGTGGGCATGTATTCACCCTCCCTCTCTGTGAATATCACGCTATCTGTATCGGCATACAATACTCTCCGCCCAAGAGAATGCAATAGACCCCAAAGTTTTATACGGGCGTAGGCTGTTGTGAAGCTGGCCACAGGTATGTTTGTAACCCTTGAGGTATCTGTGGCAAATTCAGTGTTGTTGTACTTTATTACGTAAGTATTACCTACATTTACGATCTCCATGACCTCTTTATCGGGGGCATTGGCATAATCCCAGACATCGCTATAACTTTGTGCCAAATGAATGCTCCCTCTGCCGGTATTCTGCGCAAATTTTCCCCATAGACTGTTTAGACACAACTTTGCACTAAAGCGCTTGCCAGGATTCTTTACAATTTGGACACGATCAAGTTGTATACCTTCGCGGTCGCGGTAACGTTGAATATAGGCAGACTTTTCATCTTCGGTATCAACTCCTCGCGGATACCCTGATGCCTCAACCTTATCCTTCAAAAAGGTGTTTATATATGGTGTGAAAAGGTTGGGTAGCTTCTGAAACCTCCACACCTCATGTATCTTCAGTATTCTATAACCATGGCGCACGGCTAGGGCCAACTCAGGACTTGTATATACGCCTCTGATCTTACGCTGGTGGGGTATATGGTTACATTCGCCGTTATCCTCTTCCGCGCACTTCACGCACAGGGGAAACATGAGCTTGTCGTCGATAACGACAGGTAAGATCGGCATCCATAAATTGCGTGGGGGGGTACGTCTACGAAAGAGAGCCCAAAGTAACGATCATTCAAATTTTTTGAAAATTCATTGATGGAGGGTAGGCTAGGTCCCACCAGTTTCTCAGGAGCGCCCACGGGGTACGGATTGCTCTTCATCACGTATGGGTATAAAGAACAGAAATCGTAGTAATGGAGCTTCACGCCCTCCGTAGGTGGAAAGTATAGTCTGAAAGGATTTGTACGTCCTCCAAACAAGCTATCACCACATTTGAGAGGATCCAGCACCATTGAACGCTTGATCGTTTTTATTTCCTCACGGTACACCTCGTCTGTCTCCATCCGTGCATCATATTCATGCTCCCACAAGACTTTGTGAGTGAACTGTGATCCTATAAGTTGATCGCGGGTGCGGGTCGATGCAAGACAGTCGGCAGGAGACCTACCGTGGATATCTCCGGTGATTCCGCACTCAGGACGGGGGCATCCATGCCACCAGCAACCGTTAAAGGAGTACACAGTCTTCACACCAGTGACACGGTTTTCACTTAACCCATCAACCCAAAAAACACGTCCATTAATCTTAATGGGTACTTCACCCGTGTTGCGGGCGTGCTTTATGTATACACCTGTCTGTTGCTGTAGGTGTATGAGTATGAGCCAGTAAATAGCCTTGTGCCCGTAACTGCGGGGATTGTTTCGGTGAATAATGGCTAAGGTGTCTTTCGGCATGAAGTTATTCTTGAACACCGTAAAACATAATGATGCGATGGTGGTTGCGACTTGCAGTGGATCGCATTTGAAACGGGCTATGTACATCCTTCTAAAGGCCTGGAAACATACTCTAAGCACGCGCACATCATTCACGCAATAACGCTCACATTCATCAGCTATATTATAAGGGTTACTTTCATTAAAACTGTCGTAGTATCGATCAAAGTCTTCACGTTCATCCATACAGTCAAAATAATGTTTGGGGGGTGGTGCCTACGTAGTTTAAAGTCTCGCTGGTGAGGAAAGTGTAAGGGAAGTATCCTTTGGAAACTTCAGCTGCTACTCCCATCACCTTGGGTAGCTTTGCTAATTTACAAGGTGTGAATAATAAAGTATCTTTAAATTGTACATTGCCTCTTATCTGCATCTGTATTAATTTGTTGCCTCTTTTCAATGAATCACCTGTAAATATCTCAGAGGATTCGTGTTCAAGCAACTCCTTATAAAGGAACTGCGTGTCAAACTTTGCCCCGTTATGGGCGAGAATATACACAGTCATTTTTTTGAACTTGTCGGCTAACTTGACAATATAGGACACAAATAGTTTCACAGGACTATCGCTGACGTTCGTTTTAAAAACGTTTGTCCGTTTACCACATTTGGGGCACTCGTCACATTCGATATCCATACACTCATCACAGATAGTCTGGCTCACAAGTAAATGTGGAATTACCTCTTTGGTTTCAGCGTTCGTATATGTTTCTATATCGTAGTATACAGTTATACAAGGGTTATTTTTAGGCTTAGCATCTTTCATATAACATACATGCTTTACTCCATCCGCCTTATATTCCTCCTGGCATGTAGGACAGTGAATTACGTCACACTTGTGCTTAAATTTTCCCCAATTATCCATTGTGTGAAACATACCACATTCACAGATTCTCATTTTCCTGCACGTGCCAATTGATTTATGGAAATCAAAACAGCTATTATTGAAAAATGTGCGTCTACACACATCACAGTCTCTCTTCTCAGCTTCAACTACACGGCTTTCACATTTGGTGCTTTTACACTGCTCACATACCATGTGACATTCTTTACAATGTCTCACTATATCATCCGCAAACTCGAGGCACCCCTTACACAAATCATGATGTCTCCCATATTTTCGACTTTTGTCATAACTCGCGTAAAGCCACCTTATATTACGGATGGGGAGATACGTTGTCCCTGACAATCCTAAAATAAGTAGGGGCCTTGTACGATCTCTCACACAGCTTTTAAAAACATACACAGTCCTACGACGATCATCCAACCCAAACACAACTATGCGGACATTCATTTCCTGTTCTACCCTTCTCAGCTCTTCAGGACCCATATTACAGTCAAATTCAAGTTTATATGCCGTCTATAAATAGCTTGAGAATTGTGGTTAAGAGTATACGGTATGGCACTATGACCCGCAACACGGTATACATGGTCAATATTTACCGTGAAGTTGTCCATATTGAAGGCTATACTACTTTTGGCGGCTTGCATTATACGTCCTAATATATATTCTACATCTTCAGCCGCCAAACGTCTAAATGGCACTATCACCCAATAATCGTCTACATGACCGTCATCTGACCCGAATCCAAAGGACAGACTCGTCCTGACTTCACGCTCGTCGCGATTCTGAAGAGCAAACTCTATAATACGCTCTACAACCGGGCGTAGTCCGCGCTCAATACCATTGCTATACATGACTCTAGGGTCGACCCTGACTCTATACCGATTTCTAGTCAAGGCTGGGGTGGGGGCTGCGGAGCGCACCAATTCGAGCGTTATATCTTCCTCAACAGAACGGGGGGCGGCGGATGAATTAGGGGGTATATTAGCGGAAGGTGCTGCTGATGGGGGCCTGTTGCGTAGGAGGTTGAGGGTTGGGGCTCTATTATTGTAGACTTAACAGAACGGGGGGCGGATGAATAAGGGGATATATTAGGTGCTGTTGGAGGGGGGTTGTTGCGTAAGAGGTTGAGGGTTGGGGATCTATTACTGGTGCAACAGGCGCGTATTTCGGTCGCTTTATACCTGACGTGGGTATCTCATACCTCCGCTTTGGACGTGTTACCGGTATCGCTGGTGAGGGTTCAGGGGAGGAGATCACAACTACACTGTCGTCGAGGTCATCCGTAATGATGGGCTGCTCTACCTCATCGTCATTCACGGTTCTGTGGGAGAAGAGCCCATCCACGAGCCCATCCACATGTATTATATCTGGACCTACAGATATAATACATGTGGATGGGCTCGTGAATCTGAATTTTTCTACAGAGTCCATTTCTAACACGTCACACTCCTAAGTGGGTCATTTACAAAATATTACAAATTTTTAGTGCTGTTCCTTATATTTCTTCTCCCACAGAACCGTGAATGACGATGAGGTAGAGCAGCCCATCATTACGGATGACCTCGACGACAGTGTAGTTGTGATCTCCTCCCCTGAACCCTCACCAGCGATACCGGTAACACGTCCAAAGCGGAGGTATGAGATACCCACGTCAGGTATAAAGCGACCGAAATACGCGCCTGTTGCACCAGTAATAGATCCCCAACCCTCAACCTCTTACGCAACAACCCCCCTCCAACAGCACCTAATATATCCCCTTATTCATCCGCCGCCCCCCGTTCTGTTAAGTCTACAATAATAGAGCCCCAACCCTCAACCTCCTACGCAACAGGCCCCCATCAGCAGCACCTTCCGCTAATATACCCCCTAATTCATCCGCCGCCCCCCGTTCTGTTGAGGAAGATATAACGCTCGAATTGGTGCGCTCCGCAGCCCCCACCCCAGCCTTGACTAGAAATCGGTATAGAGTCAGGGTCGACCCTAGAGTCATGTATAGCAATGGTATTGAGCGCGGACTACGCCCGGTTGTAGAGCGTATTATAGAGTTTGCTCTTCAGAATCGCGACGAGCGTGAAGTCAGGACGAGTCTGTCCTTTGGATTCGGGTCAGATGACGGTCATGTAGACGATTATTGGGTGATAGTGCCATTTAGACGTTTGGCGGCTGAAGATGTAGAATATATATTAGGACGTATAATGCAAGCCGCCAAAAGTAGTATAGCCTTCAATATGGACAACTTCACGGTAAATATTGACCATGTATACCGTGTTGCGGGTCATAGTGCCATACCGTATACTCTTAACCTCAATTCTCAAGCTATTTATAGACGGCATATAAACGTCGATCGTGGTTGCGGCTTTATAGCAGTACTCTTAGCACGTATGTTTACTGTACAAAATACACGAACTCAAAAAATTTGGTTGCCTACAGTCGTGGAGCGTGCCCGTAAACTAGCTGTAGACTGTGAACTTGAATTTGACTGTAATATGGGTCCTGAAGAGCTGAGAAGGGTAGAACAGGAAATGAATGTCCGCATAGTTGTGTTTGGGTTGGATGATCGTCGTAGGACTGTGTATGTTTTTAAAAGCTGTGTGAGAGATCGTACAAGGCCCCTACTTATTTTAGGATTGTCAGGGACAACGTATCTCCCCATCCGTAATATAAGGTGGCTTTACGCGAGTTATGACAAAAGTCGAAAATATGGGAGACATCATGATTTGTGTAAGGGGTGCCTCGAGTTTGCGGATGATATAGTGAGACATTGTAAAGAATGTCACATGGTATGTGAGTAGTGTAAAAGCACCAAATGTGAAAGCCGTGTAGTTGAAGCTGAGAAGAGAGACTGTGATGTGTGTAGACGCACATTTTTCAATAATAGCTGTTTTGATTTCCATAAATCAATTGGCACGTGCAGGAAAATGAGAATCTGTGAATGTGGTATGTTTCACACAATGGATAATTGGGGAAAATTTAAGCACAAGTGTGACGTAATTCACTGTCCTACATGCCAGGAGGAATATAAGGCGGATGGAGTAAAGCATGTATGTTATATGAAAGATGCTAAGCCTAAAAATAACCCTTGTATAACTGTATACTACGATATAGAAACATATACGAACGCTGAAACCAAAGAGGTAATTCCACATTTACTTGTGAGCCAGACTATCTGTGATGAGTGTATGGATATCGAATGTGACGAGTGCCCCAAATGTGGTAAACGGACAAACGTTTTTAAAACGAACGTCAGCGATAGTCCTGTGAAACTATTTGTGTCCTATATTGTCAAGTTAGCCGACAAGTTCAAAAAATGACTGTGTATATTCTCGCCCATAACGGGGCAAAGTTTGACACGCAGTTCCTTTATAAGGAGTTGCTTGAACACGAATCCTCTGAGATATTTACAGGTGATTCATTGAAAAGAGGCAACAAATTAATACAGATGCAGATAAGAGGCAATGTACAATTTAAAGATACTTTATTATTCACACCTTGTAAATTAGCAAAGCTACCCAAGGTGATGGGAGTAGCAGCTGAAGTTTCCAAAGGATACTTCCCTTACACTTTCCTCACCAGCGAGACTTTAAACTACGTAGGCACACCACCCCCCAAACATTATTTTGACTGTATGGATGAACGTGAAGACTTTGATCGATACTACGACAGTTTTAATGAAAGTAACCCTTATAATATAGCTGATGAATGTGAGCGTTATTGCGTGAATGATGTGCGCGTGCTTAGAGTATGTTTCCAGGCCTTTAGAAGGATGTACATAGCCCGTTTCAAATGCGATCCACTGCAAGTCGCAACCACCATCGCATCATTATGTTTTACGGTGTTCAAGAATAACTTCATGCCGAAAGACACCTTAGCCATTATTCACCGAAACAATCCCCGCAGTTACGGGCACAAGGCTATTTACTGGCTCATACTCATACACCTACAGCAACAGACAGGTGTATACATAAAGCACGCCCGCAACACGGGTGAAGTACCCATTAAGATTAATGGACGTGTTTTTTGGGTTGATGGGTTAAGTGAAAACCGTGTCACTGGTGTGAAGACTGTGTACTCCTTTAACGGTTGCTGGTGGCATGGATGCCCCCGTCCTGAGTGCGGAATCACCGGAGATATCCACGGTAGGTCTCCTGCCGACTGTCTTGCATTGACCCGCACCCGCGATCAACTTATAGGATCACAGTTCACTCACAAAGTCTTGTGGGAGCATGAATATGATGCACGGATGGAGACAGACGAGGTGTACCATGAGGAAATAAAAACGATCAAGCGTTCAATGGTGCTGGATCCTCTCAAATGTGGTGATAGCTTGTTTGGAGGACGTACAAATCCTTTCAGACTATACTTTCCACCTACGGAGGGCGTGAAGCTCCATTACTACGATTTCTGTTCTTTATACCCATACGTGATGAAGAGCAATCCGTACCCCGTGGGCGCTCCTGAGAAACTGGTGGGACCTAGCCTACCCTCCATCAATGAATTTTCAAAAAATTTGAATGATCGTTACTTTGGGCTCTCTTTCGTAGACGTACTCCCCCCACGCAATTTATGGATGCCGATCTTACCTGTCGTTATCGACGACAAGCTCATGTTTCCCCTGTGCGTGAAGTGCGCGGAGAGGATAACGGCGAATGTAACCATATACCCCACCAGCGTAAGATCAGAGGCGTATATACAAGTCCTGAGTTGGCCCTAGCCGTGCGCCATGGTTATAGAATACTGAAGATACATGAGGTGTGGAGGTTTCAGAAGCTACCCAACCTTTTCACACCATATATATACACCTTTTTGAAGGATAAGGTTGAGGCATCAGGGTATCCGCGAGGAGTTGATACCGAAGATGAAAAGTCTGCCTATATTCAACGTTACCGCGACCGCGAAGGTATACAACTTGATCGTGTCCAAATTGTAAAGAATCCTGGCAAGCGCTTTAGTGCAAAGTTGTGTCTAAACAGTCTATGGGGAAAATTTGCGCAGAATACCGGCAGAGGGAGCATTCATTTGGCACAAAGTTATAGCGATGTCTGGGATTATGCCAATGCCCCCGATAAAGAGGTCATGGAGATCGTAAATGTAGGTAATACTTACGTAATAAAGTACAACAACACTGAATTTGCCACAGATACCTCAAGGGTTACAAACATACCTGTGGCCAGCTTCACAACAGCCTACGCCCGTATAAAACTTTGGGGTCTATTGCATTCTCTTGGGCGGAGAGTATTGTATGCCGATACAGATAGCGTGATATTCACAGAGAGGGAGGGTGAATACATGCCCACTATTGGGGAGTTCCTCGGCGAGCTCACTGATGAGACCAAGGATGAGTATGGGGACAACGCATACGCCGACTCTTTTGCCTCAACAGGACCTAAGACTTATGGGGTACGGGTCAGGGTGGGGGAGGAAGTGAAATATATCGTGAAGGCAAAGGGTATTACGCTCAACCATGCGAATCGGGAGGTTGTTAACTTTGAGTCGTTGAAGGATCTAGTATGTTTGGACGATGATGAACAACCTCCCCAACTAATTGTAGGCACCCACAATTTTCGGGCGCAGAAGCTGGGGGGCGTGAAGGAACTTAGGGGTACGATGGTGTGCCGTAACACCTATCGGAAACGTTACCAGTTACCTGGTACCTATGATACCGTACCCTTTGGATACCAATGATGCTTCTAACTCACACGTCTTGTATATAATCGTATCTATTTGTAAATATATATATATATATATAATAACTTGAATATCTCGTTTATTAAATCGTATTTGTAAATATATATAACTTGAATATCTCGTTTATTAAATAAATCATGTTTCAAATAGCGTTTCACTTTCTCCTTTGTGTGTGTGTGTGTGTGTGTGTGCAGGTGAAAGTTCTAAGCTCCGCCCACTGTAAGACCGTGAGTCATGCTACTATCTGGGAATCCCTGCGTGGTCAGTCGACCGCAGTAAGCCCGAGAGATCAGACGTGTATTCAGATCAGACGTGTATTCAAATGGCTACCTTTAATATTGCTTGTACAACGTTTACGAAATCTTATTCAGTAAAGTGCCAGGATGTGGTGGATACCGAAAAACTTCCTATTCCTCCCTCCTATGCCTCTTTTAAAAACATTGGATTGTGCGAAGTTCCAAGATGTACAAATACTCTACGGATGTTCTGGTGAGACCGTTGAAGGCTTTCGTTGCACAGACGATGTGCTGAAGTATACTGCAGAGCTAAACTTTATAAAGTCTCACATACACCGTGAAGTAAAAGAAACAACGCGTGCAGAAGAGAAGCAGCAGTATGGATAATGAGTCTTGCTGATGGGTGGTGTGACAAGCGGTATTACGTCATGCTACACCATGTCGATTACTCATACCCTACGACTGAAAATGTGAATCTCGTGATCATGGACAATCTTAAGTATTTTTATCACTATATTAACGTATATCATGATGAGGTTCGTAGTGAGGTTGTGGCTAGTGCCCTGCGTGAATTTTTAACAGAGTTTAGAGACGAGTATCGTTTGATGGGCAGAAAGGAAAAATATGAACATATGTTCCTCTCAAATAGTGCGCCGGAGTGTGGAGATGTTTAGTAAAACATAAAATGTTCCTAGTTCTTACCCAAACTGTCTGGTGCGTAGGCTGGTAGTGATATTCTTGTACCGAAATATGTACAACAATTCGACTCGCGGTCATACGAACAAGCCCATTCACGTATCATCGAGTCAGCCGCCGTCGAACCATTCCTGCCTACCTGCGTGCCTCACACGGCTCATAGTTATCTCAGAGCTTGAGCCGAGTGGACGTGCGCTCCTCGAATACGATGAAACTTCCTTTGAGCAGCATTCTCAACGCCTCGTACGATGTGTCCGTGACGAAATCGTTGCGCGTGTTCAGGCGTAATTCCGGTACCATTAGCTATGTACTGGAAACGGAATGTAGACCGACAAACAAACGGGTTTATTTAAGTATCGAGGAGATGAATAGAATCTTTGTGATAGTTGAGAAGTGGAGTGAAGATCGTTATAAAATACCTGTTAACGTAGGTACAAGAAGAGAGCAGATTAGTGACGCAACCTCATACGCCGTTGTATGTACGTTGTGTATAAATAACGATCGGCCGTGCATTGATATACGGCTGATGTGGAAGAATGCTTCTGATAATAACGCTCTTGTTCCTACGCGAAACCGTTTCATCCTCGACAGAATGTTTGAAATCGTCGGATTCCGTAAACTGAAACCTATATTAGACGCGCGTGTTACGGACATGCTTTATTTTGATACAGTACTTGAATACGCCTACACCGCTCTGCTCGATGGGTTTACCGAGTGTAGGGCTGGTGAGAATGGTCTAGAGCTGGACGTTTATTTAAAAAGTTTAGACTCTTTGAAATACCATGAACTTTGGTACAAAGCAATTGATCGGTACAAGGCTGAGCTCACCTACACCGTTCACCCTGAAGAACTATTTCTTTATATAACGCGCAGTTGTCGTAACGATTTAGAAGATTATTTCAATTGCCGCTATGTTGAGTGAGTTCACGATTGAAAAGCTCGAGTCGGTAGAAATAAACCCTCGATTGGAAAAGCGTGTTTATAAACTTGTGTTTAATAATGTAGCTAACGATGAACTCTTTGTGCGTGCTTTTGATTGTATTCTAGACGTATTTAAAGATGACTTACCAGCCGGTTGTAAAGTGGGAACAAAAATAGTACTGAACGATATGAAAGCCCTTCATATCGAGTACAGGTTTCCCTATACTTTAAGTGGTGAAATATTATTAAGCCGCATATACTGCGTAATGCAGAGCAATAATGATTTAATTGTAAACTCGATTAAGACCGAGTTTAGTATTTTGAAAAAAAAGTGAATTGTATTTATATATATATATATATTTTGCTTGACATTTCTCCTGTACTGATTATACGCATATTTCTATTGATTTGTGTTTATATATATACAGTATTTTGCGTGATATTTCTCCTGTACTGTTATGTACATATTTCTATTGAAGTGTATATTTATCTCTATTTGAAATGTATATTTTATTTTATATATATCCATAATTGTGTGTATATATTTCCTGTACTGTTATATGCATATTCCTCAATTGAAATGTATATTTATTTTCTATATATTTATAATAAACAGAATGATGCAATGTTGTTTTACTTAATTGTTACGCCTTCTAAACCTACTACCGGTATTCTTTTAAGAAATATAATAATGTATACAGTGGTATTGCGGTATCTGGCAACATTTACGCCTTCTAAGCCAACTGGCTGATTAGGAGTCTATAATAATGCTAAAAAGTGGTATCTAGCAACTCAGTCTTCGATTAGAATTAAATGAATACATGGCGCTATCTGGCAACTCAAGCCATTTACAGCCAACTGGCTGATTAGGAGTCTATAATAATGTATACAATGGTATCTGGCAACTCAGTCTTCGATTAGAATTAAATGAATACATGGCGCTATCTGGCAACTCAAGCCATTTACAGCCAACTGGCTGATTAGGCGTGTATAATAATGTATACAATAATACTGCTAAAAAGAGGTATCTGGCAACTCAAGCCATTTACAGCCAACTGGCTGATTAGGAGTCTATAATAATGTATACAATGGTATCTGGCAACTCAGTCTTCGATTAGAATTAAATGAATACATGGCGCTATCTGGCAACTCAAGCCATTTACGCCAACTGGCTGATTAGGAGCCTATAAAACAACACCTACTCGGCTGAAGTCTTAATGTGCACTTGGCTCCTGCCAGGTGAACACCTCTCTTCCTCCTTTCTCTCCTTTCTCTTGGGGGATAACGCCGCCTCCAAGTTTTCCTTGTTGTACCTACAGCATCCCCCCTTTGGGGGAATTTTTTTCTTTTTTTTTGCAACCCCCCCTTTGCAACAACCCCACCCCTTTGCAACAACCCCACCCCCATTTGCAACATTACATAATAACTTGCAACATTCTTGCACTCTCCCCTTTTGCGGCTATACTACTTATATGCTCTACCCAATCTAGTGATGATTCTTCCATGGAAATGAAGGTTAAACAACATTAGGTTAACAAAATGGTTCAAAAAAAGGTGAATATTTTTTTTTTCTATCTGGAATATATATACTGGTACTCTTGCCAATCACAATTATGTATATTGTTTGAAACGAGGAAGAATGTTTTATGTTCTAGTTAAAAAATATATATATACATATAAAAAATGAGGTTTTTTTTCCTTTCTATTATATACTTTTTGCGTGTTCAGTTTTTCTAAAAGATGACTATATATACTAAGTATAACCGTATAAGCATGGTAGTATAGTAAATTATAGGTAATACTAATATACTTATTAGATTAAAGGAAGAAAAATATGGAATAAGTTTAAAACAATAAAAAACAAAAAAAAACGGACTATCTTCGTTTTAAACAAAAAAAACGACAAAAAAAAACAAAAAAAACGACACAATAAAAAACGACTCACATCACTAATGGTGGGCCTACTCCATTAGCTACTTTTCAATTCGTGATACTTTACATCGTAAATTATTAACCAAGCCTATCATTAATACTCAGTCATTGCATCAATTAATCACTAGCATACAATTAAATCATTATCACCTTAGACGGCTAAAACTAGGTCCACTATATATATATATATATCGTAAAGAACGACGCTTGTATAGGAGATATTCCGCGCAAGACGAGAGAGAGAGAACGAAACAAATTAAAAATGAGGTAACCACCCGGGAATCGAACCCGGGATCTTCCGATTGCCGGTCAGATGCGATACCATTACACCATGGGCCTCACTCTTCCAAATGCCGTAATTCTTCTACATACTCGCAGAAACCAATGCCCCAAGGGGCACCTCCCGCATGCCGTAACATTATATACATTCAACTGCAAAGAACACGCAGTATAAATAACGTAAAGAACGACGCTTGTATAGGAGATATTCCGCGCAAGACGAGAGAGAACGAAACAAATGAAAAAATGAGGTAACCACCCGGGAATCGAACCCGGGATCTTCCGATTGCCGGTCAGATGCGATACCATTACACCATGGGCCTCACTCTTCCAAATGCCGTAATTCTTCTACATACTCGCAGAAACCAATGCCCCAAGGGGGCACCTCCCGCATGCCGTAACATTATATACATTCAACTGCAAAGAACACGCAGTATAAATAACGTAAAGAACGACGCTTGTATAGGAGATATTCCGCGCAAGACGAGAGAGAGAGAGAACGAAACAAATGAAAAAATGAGGTAACCACCCGGGAATCGAACCCGGGATCTTCCGATTGCCGGTCAGATGCGATACCATTACACCATGGGCCTCACTCTTCCAAATGCCGTAATTCTTCTACATACTCGCAGAAACCAATGCCCCAAGGGGGCACCTCCCGCATGCCGTAACATTATATACATTCAACTGCAAAGAACACGCAGTATAAATAACGTAAAGAACGACGCTTGTATAGGAGATATTCCGCGCAAGACGAGAGAGAGAGAACGAAACAAATGAAAAAATTAGGTAAGAGTGAGGCCCATGGTGTAATGGTATCGCATCTGACCGGCAATCGGAAGATCCCGGGTTCGATTCCCGGGTGGTTACCTCATTTTTTCATTTGTTTCGTTCTCTCTCTCTCGTCTTGCGCGGAATATCTCCTATACAAGCGTCGTTCTTTACGTTATTTATACTGCGTGTTCTTTGCAGTTGAATGTGTGTGTATATATATATATATATATATATATATATATATATATATACAGTGGTGAGCTGCCAAAATTTTAACAACCGGTTCGCTAAGCTGCCAAAATTTTAACCACCGGGTTCTGTATAAAAAAATTCTGAATTCGGCAATAAAAAATTGACAACCCTTCCCACCCGACCCTTTCGCAATTTTAATTAAATTAATTATCTCGCTATTTGCCTTTTTCAAGTGTCTGCATTTTATGATTCAGCTAGGTATTAATAACTGCATGACAATTAATTAGTATAGTTAATTAGAGAAATAGACGTTTCTAATGAAATCAGAAAAGAAGAATTATTTAATAAAAACCGATGAATCATATTATCTA
The DNA here is from genome assembly GCA_023014485.1 of Bathynomus jamesi. Taxonomy (NCBI): domain Eukaryota; kingdom Metazoa; phylum Arthropoda; class Malacostraca; order Isopoda; family Cirolanidae; genus Bathynomus; species Bathynomus jamesi. The sequence goes on along the minus strand of JAJOZX010000367.1, from coordinate 268,219 downwards.
CATAGTTAAAATTAAATTGCTCAGTCAACTTTAGAAATAATGAATTATTAGGCAAAACATAAATATCAGTACATCTATGATTTTAAACTTTTTTTTTTTTAATTTAAACATTTTTACGTACCTTATTATTACTTATTACGGTAATAATTTCCAAATGGCTTCTTGGTTTTCTCCGTAAACTGTCGTTTTGGATACACGAACTCTGGTATCTAAAGCGGATCGATGACTTCTCATCCATGATTTGACATACGTTAACGGGTTCCAGAAGCTTAATGGTTTCCCCAACAAACTGATGATCATAAAGCATGATATGTGTTTAGTTGTTAAACTTGCTCTTCTATCACTACAAATAATATTCATCACCGAAAAACCTCTTTCTGCTTCTGAGAGCTCTCTTCAGCGTCCAGCAAAAAAGTTAACAACCGGTTCTTATTTTAAAAAAGATTTTAACAACCGGTTCGCGCGAACCGGGTCCAGCTCACCACTATATATATATATATATATATATATATATATATATATATATATATATACAGGGTGTTTCAGGAGGAAAGGTCAATACTTCGGGAGGTGATAGTATCGGTCATTGTGAGAAAAAAGTTCATATGAACATGTGTCTAATTCTGAATGGTTACGGAGATAGAGCTGTTTGAATCTGATGCGCGCGCAGCTCTTCCTCCCCCTTCCCTCCCCTATAACCTTGAACCATGTAAGCTGTAATGTAAGCATGTAACATAAGCCAATCGACAGCTGACTGTTGTGAGTGACATTGTTTGGTGTTAAGAATGCCACACACCTTCACACATGCCGAATATGCAGATATGGTGTATGTCTACGGTTTTTGCGATGGAAGTGCAACAGTTCCTGTTGCAGAATACCGTCGACGGTTTCCGAACCGCAGAATTCCGGATCGAAGAGTGTTTACCAGGGTTTTCAACACATTGCGTGAGATTGGTACACTTCCCAGCGCTCATGTTTCATCTGAACGTGAAGGTCAACAAGATGTGGATGAAGTGGAAAGCATTCTTCAGTTGGTAGAGCGTAGTCCTACTACTAGCTCACGAAAGAATTTCTACACGTCTCGATGTACCACACACAAGAGTATGGCGAACATTACGTGAGGAAGGCTTGCATCCATATCATGTACAGCGTGTACAACACCTTCAACCAGGAGACGCTGCCATGCGACTGGAATTTGTCATTGGGTAAATGTTAATCGCCAATTGCTTCGATTAATACTGTTCACCGATGAAGCTACTTTCACCCGTGACGGTATCAACAACACTCGTAACTCTCATCGGTGGTCAGACGAAAATCCAAATGCCACTGTAGAAACAAATTTTCAACATCGCTTCTCTGCCAATGTGTGATGCAATATCATCGATGATCAGCTGAATGGCCCTGTTACTTTAGAGAATCGTCTTACAGGACAAAGTTACCTAGAATTTCTGCAAAATGAATTGCCAGGACTATTGGAAGATGTTCCTTTGGCTACACGCCCTGGTATGTACTTTCAGCATGACGGAGCTCCTCCACATTCTACCCGTCTGGTGATACAATACCTAAATCAAACTTTCCCTGGTCGATGGATTGGCCGCGGTGGTCCCATTCAATGGCCACCAAGTTCTCCAGACCTCTCTCCGTTAGATTATTGTTTGTGGGGGTGGATGAAAAGTCAAGTTTACAAAAGAAAGGTGGATACACGAGACGAATTGCTCGCGCACATTTTGGATGATGCTGCCCGCATAAAGGAACGTCAAGATCAACTCAGACGAACAACACGCGATCTTCGCACACGAGTTGCAAAGTGCATTGAGGTTGACGGTGGGATTTTCGAAAACGTATTGTAAACTGTAACAAATTTGTCATTTCTGTATCTGATACCATTCAAATGCCAATGTTTAAACATTAAATGTTAGAAACAGTAATTGGTTTCTCTTTCTTGATTACCATTAACAATGCTTTTGTATTTGTAGATTCAAACAGCTCTATCTCCGTAACCATTCAGAATTAGACACATATTCATATGAACTTTTTTTCTCACAATGACCGATACTATCACCTACCAAAGTATTGACCTTTCGTTCTGAAACACCCCATGTGTATATATATATATATGTAAAGAACGACGCTTGTGTAGAAGAGCGTTCCGCACAAGATGAGGAAGGAGAAGGAGCAAATGAAAAATGAGGTACCTCCCAGGAATCGAACCCGGGATCATCCAATTGCCGGTCGGATATGCTAACCACTGCACCAAGGACTCCGATTAGTCAGTACTTATAATTCTCCTACATATGAACGGAATCAAATGCCCTGAGGGGGGCACCTTCGCATGCCGTACATATATACATTTTAACTGCAAACAACACAGTATAATTAATGTAAAGAACGCCGCTTGTGTAGAAGAGCGTTCCGCACAAGATGAGGAGGGAGAACGAGCAAATGAAAAATAAGGTACCTCCCAGGAATCGAACCCGGGATCATCCAATTGCCGGTCGGATATGCTAACCACTGCACCAAGGACCCCAGTGCAGTGGTTAGCATATCCGACCGGCAATTGGATGATCCGGGGTTCGATTCCTGGGAGATACCTCATTTTTCATTTGCTCGATCTCCCTCCTCATCTTGTGCGGAACGCTCTTCTACACAAGCGGACTATAGTGGATTTAATTATCCCAGAAGAGTTCCTTGTTCCATGCACGGTCTGTGTATATCATATATATATATATATATATACCAGGTGAACCAAAAGTAGGTGGACAGTAGGTTGAATAGGGTTTGTGTTATATTATATTATAACTATGGTGTTCATTATAACTATCGTGTTATAGTGAGAACATGCATTTAACATTAGAGCAGCAACTAAACCAGCCTGGTGTCACTGTTTGGGGTTGTATTTCAAGTTCTGGTGTTTTAGGACCAATTTTTGTTGATGGAACAGTCACAGGTGATAAGTATCTCGAAATTCTAATGAATGAAGTTGTTCCACACTTACAACAACAGCCTAATTCACATGACTTCTATTTCCAACAAGATGGGGCCCCTCCACATTATTCAAGAGCAGTCCGTGAGTATCTTGATGAAACATTTCCCGAGAAATGGATCGGCCGAAGAGGTCCAATTGAATGGCCTGCACGTTCACCTGACTTTACCCAATGGATTTTTTCTTTTGGGGAGTACTCAAGGACAAAGTTTTAGTCGAAAACCACGAAGTGTTGGTGATTTGAAAAATTACATCAGAGATGCATTTCAAGAAATTAATGCACAAAGAAACTTGTGCAAAAATGTTTGTCGAAGTGTGAAAGGTAGACTTCAAAGCTGTGTAAATTGTGATGGACAGCAATTTGAGCACCTGCGTTGATAAAATTTTCAGTGCTTTTGTATTGTATTGGTATAAGTTAATTTTTTTTCTATTTTGTATTATAGAATACAAAAAAATTAAATATAATTGTATATGTATTCTCAAAATAAACGTTATCATTTACTGTCCACCTACTTTTGGTTCACCCGGTACCTATATATATATATATATATATATATATATATATATATATTTATTTATTTGTTAAGTAATTTCAGTAACCAACTGTCTAGGGATATTTTTCGAATTTGAGGTTTTCGAACCCTGCTCATTTAAATGCAAATAACTAAAAAATATAAAGAGTGCATATACAAAATTAATAGCATCTAAAGAGGAGGAATTTGTCTAAAACTTTTGTTCTATACCTTTTTTGGTGAGTCCTATTTCGGAATGTTATTGATTCTTTTCGTTGCATAGTACTAAGTACTTCACGAAGCTGACGGGTTTATAAACGAATATTTTTAATTCTAAACATGTTAAGGTTTTAAAACCTTTCGAAAGACACCATACTCGTCCATATAGTTAAAACAGACATTGTTGTACAAACAATGCAGAAAATAAGCTGTGTGACGAGTCTCCTTGAAAAGAAATGCTTCATAAACGGCGTATAGCAGAGATATACCATATTTTTTCCCTAAAAATAGAGGAGCATACCTAAAATCTGTTTGAAAAATATTTCAAGGTTTTTTTTTTGTGATTTTTGGCGAATTATTTTGTACTTTGATGGGATGCCCGGAGTTAAAAATTTGTCCAAAATTATATTCATTCATTACATAATTTTCTGAACGTTCCTACCAAGTTTCAACACGATCGGTTGAAAAGCGATGATTTTAGAAATTATCACTAATACCAATAGAATTACTAATGACTGATAGCAATATTTTGAGATAAAATTATTAGCTTTTGTTTCGAGAATAATATTTTAACTTCTTTCACTTTTGCTCGCGCGCGCAATATTTTTGGAGTTGATACACTGATCTGTGGTAAAAAATGGTGGGAATCAGCCGGTTCAGACTTATTGCGGAAAGTTATATTTCCAATATTTCCGTTAAGTTTCGTGAAGATCCTGTAACCTTGATCATGGCATAATAATAATAAAATAATAGTAATAGTAATAAATAATAATGTAATATTATACATGGTGGGCCGTAAGTTTCCATACATAGGAAAATTTAAACGTTTGTTTTTATGTTTCAGATACCCTAAGAATATGCGTTTGTAAGATCTTGTTTACTGATGAAGCAAATTTTTACGTCAATGGAGAGGTTAATCGGCAAAACATACGTTATTGGAGTAATGCTAACCCTAACTGGCTGAGTCCGACGAAGATGCAAGGTGCCGGTAAAGTGATGGTGTGGGCCGGGATATGGGGTGACAGAATTATTGGACCAATTTTTGTCAGTGGAAATCTTAATGCCGAAAGGTATCTTAACATGTTGCAAGAAGAGATTTTCCCATCCCTGCTAAACGAGGAAGGTAACTTCCCAGTTTACTTCCAGCAAGATGGAGCTCCACCTCATTATGGTCTTCACGTGCGTCGGTATTTGGATCAGCAGCAGTAGTTTCCGGATGCTTGGATTGGTCGGCGTGGTCCTGTGGAGTGGCCTCCCAGATCCCCAGATCTCACCCCCCTTGATTTCTATCTTTGGGGGCACTTGAAGGCCATGGTGTATCAGGAAAAGATACGAGACATAAATCATCTAAAGGAACGTATCACCAACGCCATTACAAGCATAACGTCAACTGTGCTAATGCGTGTTCATCAACAGTGGGGAACACGTATTGAAATGTGTTTTCAAAACAATGGCAACCATGTAGACTTGTAGAGCATATTATATAAATAAAAATGGTTGTCCATAAAAAAATGTTTATTTTTCCTATGTATGGAAACTTACGGCCCACCCTGTACATAGTTAGATTAGAGGTAGTCTCTAGTTTGGATCGTGAATGATTGAAGCCTGACAACCTTAGGCTTTATTCAACAAAATGAAACATACATATCTGAAACAAAGCAAAACAAAAATTGACAACACTATACAATAAATTAGATTAATGAAAACATCATAAAGTAAATAACACGCTTAATAAGGAAGCATGCTAACCAAAATAACAAGTTTATCACACATAATAATATTAATAATAATAATAAAAAGTCGATATCAGCCTATGTCTTTATAAAGGATTTACATTTAATTTCCATTATTCTGAATAGTTTTTTATTTTCAGTACTGTTTCTCTTAATAATAATTCTACAGGGTGTCCCATAAGTCCGGCATCATAGGAGAAATTCATATTTTTCTATTTCTACAAACCATAATTCATATTTTTCTCTTTCTACAGGCCATAATGTCTGTCAGCAAGGAAGAACGAATCCAGATAATTCTACTCATAGGAAATCGGAGTCAAAGAGACTGCAACAAGTCTGCTAACACAACTCTGTGTTATTGGCTCGCGGTCTGGATGCAGTCTGTTAAATTCAGCAGCGGCCTGGGCCTCTCTTTGACTCCGATTTCCTATGAGTAGAATTATCTGGATTCGTTCTTCCTTGCTCACAGACATTATGGCCTGTAGAAAGAGAAAAATATAAATTATAGTTTGTAGAAATAGAAAAATATGAATTTCTCCTATGATGCCGGACTTATGGGACACCCTGTATATAAGAATTTGCAGTATGCTAAGAATACTGTCTTCATTTTTTTTTCTGCTGACGCGTTTCGTTCATATACTTTGAACATCTTCAGAGATTTATACATAATTTTAAAGTAAAATGGGTTATATATATTTTTTTTTATTGTAAATTTGATACAATTTAAAATTAATTTAAGAATATTCGAAAGTTCATTAAATTTTATATTAATTTTCGGTTTTTTCATTTTAATGTAAAAGGCTTCGGCAATTTTTAGTTTTTGTACGTTATGTGATGAGTATAAGATTTGAAGGTTTGAGATATTTTTTAAATTTAATATTTTATGATCTACTGTGTAATGTTCGTTAATTTTACTTGGACGATATTTATGTTGGTATGCTCTCTTTAATGTGGTTTGTGGTGTAACCAATGTAAGTCGACGTACAGTCAACTACAGGACACGTAAATTGGTACACCACACGATGTTGCTTATCAGGGTTTTTGCTACGTGTCGAAAAATGGCTTGATAACTTTTTGTTTTTATAGTATATGTTAACATTGATAGTTTTTCTTTATCCATTGGTTTTATGTGCCTCTTTAATATATTGTTTAGACATTTTTCTTCATGTTTTAGTCTTGTTGGGTTTCTTGTTTCGAAGTAAAATTTTATACCTGTATTTTTATTTTTATTTTCATCATCTTCCTTATTTTTGTTATATAAATTTGTTAGAGTTCGGTTTATGATATTATCGATTAAAAATAGCGGAAAATCACTGTTTATTAGATTTTGCTTTATTCTCTCAATTTCTTGATTAAAAAGTTGCCAACTTGAGCATATATTGAAAGCTCTGTGCACGAGTGTTTTAATTATTGATAGTTTATATTTTTCTGGTGAGTATGAATTATAATTTAAATACGTTCCTTTGTCTGTTGGTTTAACAGAAAATAATAATCATGGAAAATTAACAAAAAATGAATATGACGCGATATCATCTCTTAGAAACGATGATGAAATCATAATAAAAAAATCCGATGAAGGTAATAGTAGTTATATTGAACAAGAGTGAATATAATAATAAATTAAGAGATATATTGTCAGCAATAATAGTAAATTTTCGAAATGCAATATTAACACAACACTTAAAACAAAAAATGAAATAAATAAAATTGCTAATTCAATAAATGACGGAAACATCTCCAAATTACTAAAACGATCAAGAAGTTATAATGATGGTCATCTTTATGGACTACCTAAGATTCATAAAGACTCTAGTAATCCACCATTACGCCCTGTCATCTCAACGAGCGGAACTGTCACGCATGATATCGCTCAGTTTTTAAATAATATAATAAGACCGTATCTTAACAAAAATTGGTGCTCTTCCAATATGTGCTCTACCGCGAAACTGTGATCTACCATATTCCAATACGTGCTCTACCGTGAAACTAGCCTTATAAGGCTAACTAATGAAAATATCATGACTTAACCTAACCAATCGTTAGGTCAACTATACGCCCTTGACGATTGGTTAGGTTAAGTCGTGATATTTTCGTTAGTTAGCCTTATAAGGCTAACTAACGTACCTGCTGCTAATCCGAATAATCTAAGGTAGATCACGTATTGGAATGTAAATTTTCGCGGTAGAGCACATATTGGAAGAGCACCCAAAAATTTTATTGTAAATTCTACAACTGAAACACTAGCTAAATTATGTAACTTAAAAATAGCCAACGCTGAACAACTTGTTTCTCTTGACGTGGAATCACTTTTTACAAATGTACCAGTCATGGAAACCATAGAAATAATTTTGGACAATATTTACAATAATCAAAATTTAATTGCACCAACTTTAAAAAAAGAAGATATGAAACAATTACTTATTTTGTGTTGTACAAAAACTCCGTTTAGATTCTGTGATAAAACCTACATACAGATAGATGGTGTTGCTATGGGCACACCATTAGGACCTACCTTCGAAGACTTTTATATGTCAAACTTAGAAAATAAAATAATGAAAGAAAACAACTTCTACAACCCAAAACTATATATGAGATATGTCGACGATACCTTGATACTATTTAAAAACAATAACCACATTCCTTTGTTTATTCTAAGACTTCATGAACTAAGTAAATTAAAATTCACATTTGAACCTTCCTTGAATAATACACTCTCTTTTCTCGACATTAATATATTCATTAGTCAAAATGGATGTTTAACGACTGGTGTACGTGTTAAACCAACAGACAAAGGAACGTATTTAAATTATAATTCATACTCACCAGAAAAATATAAACTATCAATAATTAAAACACTCGTGCACAGAGCTTTCAATATATGCTCAAGTTGGCAACTTTTTAATCAAGAAATTGAGAGAATAAAGCAAAATCTAATAAACAGTGATTTTCCGCTATTTTTAATCGATAATATCATAAACCGAACTCTAACAAATTTATATAACAAAAATAAGGAGGAGGAGGATCAAGGGGATGTACAGGGGAGTAACTACTAAGGTGAGGAGTAGTGTGGGTGTGTCGGAGAGCTTTGGGGTAGAAGTTGGTCTGCACCAAGGATCAGCTTTGAGCCCCTTCCTTTTCAATGAGGTATTCGATGTGTTGACGGACGGGATTAGAGGGGAGGCGCCGTGGTGCATGATGTATGCAGACGATGTTGTGTTGAGTGGGGAGACGAAAGAGGAGGTGGAGCAGCAGTTGGAAAATTGGAGAGAGGCGTTGGAAAGTAGGGGGATGAGAATTAGCCGAAAGAAGACCGAATATATGAGATGTGATGTGCAGCAGGACCGAGGAGGGGAAGTGACATTGAGTGGAGAGCGTGTTAAGACGGTGGAGTATTTTAAATACTTGGGGTCAACAGTGGATGCAGAGGGGGGAGCAGAGAGAGAGATAAACTGTAGAATACAGTCGGGGTGGAAGAACTGGAGGGACGTATCAGGGGTGCTCTGTGATAAGAGGGTCCCAGTGAAACTGAAGGGAAAGGTATTCAAAACAGTGGTGAGGCCGGCAATGTTGTATGGAATGGAGACTGTGCCAATGAAGAAGAGCAATGAAAGAAAAATCGATGTGGCTGAAATGAAGATGTTGAGATGGATGTGTGGAGTGACGAAGAGGGATAGGGTCAGAAATGAGCATATAAGGGGAACAGTGAAGGTGGCGGAAGCATCTAAGAAGGTGCAGGAGGCCAGGCTGAGGTGGTATGGACACGTCAGGAGAAGAGAGGAGGAGTATGTGGGGCGCAGAGTGCTGGAGATGGAGTTGCCGGGACGGAGAAGAAGAGGAAGACCGAAGACGAGATGGAGGGACTGTGTGGTGGCGGACATCAGGGAGAAGGACTTGGAGGAGGACGTGGTATACGACAGAGGAGAGTGGAGAAGACGAACCAAAAACAGCGACCCCATGTAAAGATGGGATAATAAGCTGCGGAAGAAGAAGAAGGAGGAGGATGAAAATAAAAATAAAAATACAGATACAAAATTTTACTTCGAAACAAGAAACCCAACAAGACTAAAACATGAAGAAAAATGTCTAAACAATATATTAAAGAGGCACATAAAACCAATGGATAAAGAAAAACTATCAATGTTAACATATACTATAAAAACAAAAAGTTATCAAGCCATTTTTCGACACGTAACAAAAGCCCTGATAAGCAACATAGTGTGGTGTACCAATTTACGTGTCCTGTAGTTGACTGTACGTCGATTTACATTGGTTACACCACAAACCACATTAAAGAGAGAGCATACCAACATAAATATCGTCCAAGTAAAATTAACGAACATTACAGAGTAGATCATAAAATATTAAAGTTAGAAAATGTCTCACAAAACTTTCAAATCTTATACTCATCACATAACGTACAAAAACTAAAAATTGCCGAAGCCTTTTACATTAAAATGAAAAAAACGAAAATTAATATAAAAATTTAACGAACTTTCGAATATTCTTAAATTAATTTTAAATTGTATCAAATTTACAATAAAAAAAATATATATATAACCCATTTTACTTTAAAATTATGTATAAATCTCTGAAGATGTTCAAAGTATATGAACGAAACGCGTCAGCAGAAGAAAAAATGAAGACAGTATTCTTAGCATACTGCAAATTCTTATCTAGAATTATTATTAAGAAACTCAGTACTGAAAATAAAAAACTATTCAGAATAATGGAAATTAAATGTAAATCCTTTATAAATAATAATACTAATAATCTATAGTTCTTTCTATACTATAATAAGAGAGCCGTCCGTCCGTCCGTCCGTCCGTCCGTCCGTCGTCCGTCCGTCCGTCCGTCCGTCCGTCCGTCACACTTTCAGAAATTGTGAGAAAAAATTGTGAGAAAAAAAATTCAGAAATTGTATTACGGGCGGAAATGTGAAGCTCAAGATTTTCATGACTGTGTGTTCTTTTCTGTAGTTTAGCCTGTATGTTTGTCTGTTTGTGAAATTTATCCCGGGCAGTAATGGGGGAAGGGTGGGGGTGGGGGTAATGGGGGATGGGTGGGGTAATGGGGAGGGGTGGGGGTAATGGGGGAGGGGTTAGCCCCCAAGTTGCATGAATGGGGGTGAGGAGGTTTTGGGAGATACCAGATTCAGAAATGTTGACACAATGTGAAGCTCAAAATTTTCACGGCTGCGTTCTTTTTTTGTAGTTTAGCCTGTCTAACCGTCAGCGAAGCGACGGGAACTGTACTAGTAATATTAATAATAATAATAATTTGAGCAAAAACTAAGATTGCTGTGAAACGCAGAAATTTTAATAATCAGTGTTTTTTAAGCTAATCTTAATTATAACTCACATTCGCAAAATTAACAGTGCGTGTTTACTTTATACTAATTGTAATAATATTTTAGAACGCAAGAATGCAATAATAAAATTTATTCCCCTTGATTTTCGAGCCATATATCCTAATGATTTTCGAGCCATATATCCTAATGATTTTTGAGCCATATATCCTCATAAATATAAGATATCCGCATTAGTAAAGTTTCTGAAAAATCTTTAGATAAACCAAATTTTAGTGTAAAAGGACAGTATCATTAGAATTGTTTCCTCTTACCATATAGTTTTCTTTTATTACTATTTTAAAGGAAAATTTTGAGGGGGAATTAAATTATATTTTAGTTAAGGTATTCGCAACTCTTAATACCAAAGGTGGGCACCCGAGCCTCAAAAAGGACCGACGGTCCCGGTCCAGGTCCTTGCCTCAAACTGGACCGACGGTCCCGGTCACGGTCCTTTCTGAAGATAGGACCTAGGAACGACGCGGTCCTCGGTCCTTATATATAATATAAGTGAAAAATTTGATTAAAATGAAAAATGAAATTAAAGACACCGGAAATCTTTAATTTTATTAACGTAAATTATAATTAATACAATACATAAATGATGAAAAAAAGTTATTAAGTTAAATGCTTGAGTTTCCCTTCAAGAAGACTAGCATCTTCTTTAGAACTTCAAATAATCACTAAACACACTAAAATCACTAAAAAAGACCGTCCGGATCGGACCGTCCGGAATTGCTTAAAAATGGACCGTCGCTCCTCATTTCGGTCCTCACTGAGAAAAGGACCGACTTTCCCGCTCACGGTCCTTAAAAATGACCGAGTTCCTGGAGTTCGGTCCTTTTGGAACTCGGTCCTGCCCACCTTTGCGTAATACTACTATACAGGGTGTCCCATAAGTCCGGCATCATAGGAGAAATTCATATTTTTCTATTTCTACAAACCATAATTCATATTTTTCTCTTTCTACAGGCCATAATGTCTGTGAGCAAGGAAGAACGAATCCAGATAATTCTACTCATAGGAAATCGGAGTCAAAGAGAGGCGGCTGCTGAATTTAACAGACTGCATCCAGACCGCGAGCCAATAACACAGAGTTGTGTTAGCAGCAAAGGTGGGCAGGACCGAGTTCCAAAAGGACCGAACTCCAGGAATTCGGTCCTTTTTAAGGACCGTGAGCGGGAAAGTCGGTCCTTTTCTCAGTGAGGACCGAAATGAGGAGCGACGGTCCATTTTTAAGCAATTCCGGACGGTCTTTTTTAGTGATTTTAGTGTGTTTAGTGATTATTTGAAGTTCTAAAGAAGATGGATCGTTTCCTCCAGAAGACTCAGAAAGAGACTGAGACTGAACTGAAACTTGTTTCAACACCTGGAGGAGACGAAGAATCTACTGATGTTAGTGCTTCAACTTCAAGTCAAGCAACTGGAGCTCCTAGCGCAGGGGTGGGGAACCTTTTTTCATTGGAAGGCCGCATTTCATTTAACCAAGACCCTATTAGGCCGCATTTCATTTAACCAAGACCCTATTAGGCCGCATGCTGAGTATTTAACATATACAGTACAACAAAATGTCATATTTTAGTCTACAATCTACATATTTACTAATTTTAAATCAAACTTGATAATACGCAGAGCTGGGCAGTATTTAAATACATTTGTATTTAAATACGTATTTAAATACATTTGTGTATTTAGAACTGTATTTATAAATACATTGTTTTTCATGTATTTAAATATAGTATTTTAATACTTTAATGAGTATTTAAATACAATGTATTTAAATACTCAAAATATAAAAATGTAAATACTTTTACTGGTTTAATACACGTTCTGTACTAGCACAGTACGACGCGTCGACAGTGTAATACAGCATGGTTCATGTTTCAACGTGTCAGTTCAATCAGTTGTGTGCCACTCTTAGTCGAAAGCGGTTGATTTCTTTATCGTGTGCGTGTCATGGCTTCAACAAGCAAATCCGGTGAATCAAACAGTGATATATCTGCAGATAACAATTTAGTGCACCCTCTGTTTGATGGAAAATACTTTAAAATTAAATCTAAAGACGGTAATAAGGTAAAGTGCACCTGCTTGCTGTGTAAACACGAAGTCTCTGCTGCAAGCAATGTTACAACGAATCTGTACACTCATCTGAAGGTAAGTGTTTTTTTAGACATAAAAATATCTTGAAATTGACCGAATAATCGTACAAAACTGCTCTGCCTTAAGTGGGCCTGTGTAACTAACTCGTTGCAATCAATCCAATTTGCGATGGAAAATTCATTGATGAAAAAGCTTTTAAAATCGTCTGATCTATCGAGTGGTGTATTTATTTCGAAATTCACCGTGTCCCCTAAAGTAGAAATTTATCAAAAATTGATATCAATGATTATTGATTCATTAATTATATATCGATCATTATTCATTAGGTAATTCATGTTTATTTTTTTCACAGCGTGTCCACTCTGGCATGATTCAAACTGTGCCAGGATTTGTATGTATTTAAAATGTATTTAAATACAATTGATGTATTTTGTATTTAGTATCTAAATACATTCGTAAAATGTATTTAGTATTTAGTATTTAAATACATTTCTCCCATGTATTTAGTATTTAGTATTTAAATACATTCAATGTATTTATTGCCCAGCTCTGATAATACGTGAGGGTTTTTATAATAAATAAAAAATTCAGCAAGTGCATTTATTTGGGGGGGGGGGGAATAATTGACAATAGAACTAATATTAAGTGAAAAATGATATTAAGTGAAATGATGTTAATATTAAGTGAAAAAGTGATAAACCATTTAATTACTTTTTTGTGACTGCTTATTGCGGGACAGGAGTCGTACATTTGGTTCCAACATCGTTAACCGTAGTTTTAGTTGGTCCTACAGGTGCATATTCGTCATCTGAGATCTCAAGCGCGTTTTGATTTGAGTCACATACAAAAACGTTGATTCACAACAGTAGGTTGTGCCGAAACAAGACAACATTCGACGAGCATGTTGGCGCAGACGTGGGTATAAAGAAGGCTTGTATGTGTAAGAAGCAGTGAAGCTGAAACCATGATCTAATGAAATAGCCTAAAGCCCTAAAAGGGTATCAGTTGCTGTCCATTATCGTACGGTATGAATTCTGAATGTCAAGTAGGCAGAAGGCCGCAACTAGTACCCCAAAAGGCCGCAGGTTCCCCACCCCTGTCCTAGCGGAAGAACTGAACCCGGCAATCCCTGGCCGTTAGGGTGTACCATTTTTGGGTAATTTTCAAAAAGTCAAGGTCCAGGAGTCTAATGTTGTGCCAAATGATGTCCTAAACACGAATTTTACAAGCATTTTCTAATCCGACAAATTTTGAATCCCCCCCACCCCCCTTGAAATTTTGCGCATCCCCTTTTCCTAAAAACCCCATATATCTCAAACACTATCAACTTTATCGAAAAATGTTATAGAATAAAAATGATTTAGAATCAAAGTTCTATTAGAAAAGTTCATCAAAATAGAAATTTACTTAATTTTGAAAATTTTCATTTATTTTTTAAAAATTTAAATTAAAAAAAATTTTTGCTTGCAGTGCCTTCTTCTTAAATAAGGTGTTACCGCCACCTTTGAAGCATCACCCCAATGCAGCTTCGCGGCGATGGCCTTTGTATTTGCTAGTTATAATGCAAATCATAATTAGTTTTTATTATAACTAGCCTATACAAAGTGAGGACAACCTCAAAACTATATATATATAAAATAAAGCTAAAAATTAACACTATCTATAGTTGTGAGGTCCCATCGTTTTTTTTTTTCCTTTATTCAACACTTTCCTCAAAAAAATAAAAAGAAACAAGTTTCCTAATTAGAAATCATTGATATAAGAGCTTTTTAAACATAAAAATAAGAAAAGACAATTTATGGTATATTTAATAACAAAAAAAAATCAGCCTCTTCTAAATTAAAACAATCTCTGCAAATAAAAATACCTAATCTATCTGTTAATGAACTATTCTTTACTGAGTTTCATTCTTTTAAGAGTCTCTTTACTAGGATCAGGAATTAGTCTTCTATTCTCTTCCACAATTTGCAAAAGACCTTGAAATTCTTCTTCATTTTGACATTTGTCATGAAAGTCTTGAACCAGCTTGATTCCTCTTTCAGCGGTATCATTGACTACTCTAATAGATGAAAGAATGTTTTTTTAGTTTGTTGTAGTCATCGACCTCTTCCCATGTTGATGCTGGTTTCTTTATCCATGAGTCTGGTTTTGACCCACAGCATTGAAATAAATGCCATGAAATTGGACCTACTAGCTGATGAAGCTTTGTGTCTTCCTTTAAAATGGGGAAAACAGGTTGCCCACATACATAATTTTCTGGAACTGGATATTTGTTTAAGGATTTTGCGATCTTATTTTTCATCATTACTTAGCGATCCAAAGAAACTCAAAGGGACCACTCCGTCAAATACCAGTAATGATTGGCAAAAGATTTCAAAGCAGCATTTGCAACTTCCCTATCTTCCTTCTTGTAATTCACCAAATCATGATAAAACTTCAGATCATTAGCTGGACTATCTAGTGAATTAGAACATAAAAGCCAGTATTTTCCATAAATTAATGCATTAAATAGACACATTCTCTTTAATTTCTTAATCAATGATTCATCATATGATGCTTGGTTGGCAAAAGCATACATTTTATTTGTATACAAAATCATTGCCATCCACCTGGCACGGTGCATTGCACCAGGTTTCCGCCAATGACTGTTTTCTCTGGAAACCTCTCCTAAAAGCATTAAAGTTGTTTCAGCAACTTCCTTATAGTCATCACGTGGAAAGCAGTCAGATTTTCTTAAACATTGGGTCATAAATTCTACACATTCTTCCTTTAGGCCTCTTTGATACCTTGATTTAACATCAAGAACATTGTATGTAGATTTCGTATTAATTTTCTTCCATTTAGACTCGCGAAATTCTTTGAATAACTCAAACTCAGGAGATTTACTTGGGCCAAAAATGGTTTCATACACAGCACACAAAACTCTTTCAGCCACATGATGGCGGCATGCTAACCAAATCAATTTCTTTTGCAAAAGTTCTTCAAGTAACTTACAGGAACCTTTCATCCATCCTGAATTGGATGCAGTGGTATCAAATGATACTCCAAAGACATTTTGCTTCAAGTTCCATTTTTCAATACTTTGAAATACAGAAGTGGCTTGAGACAATCCAGTGGAATCATCTATTATAGAAACTGATAAAAGTTTTTCTACATTTGGGTATCCAGTAACAAGTATTGCAAGGCGGTCTTCTTGTTCTGAACATGATTTAGTAAGCAGCTTGCTATCCCAATGTACTAGGCAGTGATCAGGAGGAGTAAAATCCTTGATGCAAGTTTCATATTTTCGTTTTCTTGTCTTTCGAGCGGCTCTTGCAGATGTGATCCTGGAGAGAGACAGTTTTTCAATATCCTTGCCACACCTAATGGCTACTGCAGCAGCAAAAACAGTCCGTTGTCCAATAGAGAGATTAAGTCTGTCTGCAGTGGAGGAAACCAATGGCGAGGCAAGAATATTTTTGGGCTGGAAGCATTTGAAGGTCCTGCTGTAGGTTCTGTCGGAAACTCTTCATAGCTGTCTGTCTCAGAACTGGTCGTGCTAGAAAGAAGGGTCTCTGATGTTCTGGCTGTAGCACTCACTTGCTTCACTGATTTATGTTTCTCTTTGCGTTTCTTCTCTTTCTCTAATCTAATGTACTTGCGCTGTACTTTTGATGCATAATCTGCATCTAGCAAACCTAAACATGTTTCTCGTTTTGTTCTTTGATCTTCTAAGAATGAAATATCATATGCTTTCTGAGGCTCAGTTCTCATGCGGTCTTTTTGGACTAATTCAACGGCATTTTGAGAAGAGATGTCAAAAAGGGAATCCATAATTTTCATGAAATTAGAGAGTTCATTTTCAAAGCTTGCTCTTTTTTTGTGCTTGATTAAATTACACTGGCCAACAAAATTAAACTTTTTTTTCTCATCACAAACATGATCACACTTTTCTTAATGCATGTTTCGCGCTGATTCCGAATCTGGTTTTATTTTTTTTCTAGCACGTATAGTTATATAGATACACTGGTTTTGATATTTTTAAGTTTTTGATATTGCTATAAGAAAATTTATGGATGTATAGATCACACTTATGAATGCTAAACAACAAATACATCATATACCTTATTCAATGTACTTATAAATAAAGAATATATACATTATTTTATTAAAAGCGCTGTGAGTGTGATTTCCTTTTGTAAATTTGGCCTGGATTGTCACGATACAGCATCCAACAATGGTCCGCCATCATGCTTTCATTCCAATATCCTTGGTAGCGCTTCTCCATCATCTGAATATCTTGATGGAAGCGCTCTCCTTGCTCGTCACTCACTGCACCAAGGTTTTCAGGAAAGAAATCTAAGTGGGAATGCACGAAGTGAATTTTTAACGACATTCGACACTCCATTTCTTTGAAGGCATCAAGGAGGTTCTTGACTCCATCCTTATACACAGGTGACTTGTTGCTTCCAAGAAAGTTTTCACATATCCATTTGAACGCCAGCCAAGCCTTCAATTCCAGCGGACTTAGGACTTTTTCAAATTCAGTGTCATTCAAAACCTCCCTTATTTGTGGCCCAACAAAAATTCCTTCCTTCAATTTTGCTGCAGTAACCTTCGGAAATTTCCTTGAAAGGTATTGGAACCCTTCAGAATTGACTTTACCCATTGCTTTAACAAAATTCTTCATTAAACCAAGTTTAATGTGAAGAGGTGGCAGATAGATCTTTTGGGGATCCACTAAAGGGACAGACTGGACATTCCTTATCCCTGGGACATATGTATACCTAAGTGGCCAGTCACTTTTGGTGTAATGTTCTATAGTGGCGCGACTGTCCCACAGGCAAAGGAAACAACAAAATTTTGTGAATCCTGACTGCATACCCATAAGCATTCCTATAACTTTTAGATCTCCACAAACATTCCATTGATGACTGTCGTATTTGATTGCCTTCAGTAGTATATCCATATTGTCATATGTCTCTTTTAGATGGACGGAATGGGCAATGGGGATGGATGGCATTATATTACCATTATGCAAAAGAACTGCTTTCAGGCTTCTCTGCGACGAATCAATAAAGAGGCGCCACTCAGATGCCACATACGTCTGAGATATGGCTGTAAATAGTCCATTGATGTCATGGCAATAACAGAGAGGACCGTCTACTGAAAAGAATGCTGTTAATTCAAAATTCCGCTTTCGGTAGTAACTAATACGAACATTGTTCTCAAGTAAATTGTTCTCCTTTAGTCTTGAGGCGAGAAGCTCTGATTTCTCTTTAGACAGCGATAAGTCTCTAACAAGATCATTCAACTGTCCTTGGGTTAACTTTTTAGGCTCTAAATGTCTACCTTCAAAAGTGTACTCTGGTTCTGTAGATGGTCCGGAAACTCCAGTTGCACCTTCATCACTTTCCATGTCATCTATGATAGAATCTAGCCTATCACTTGGGGGAATTGGAATGGGCAATGTTTCATCATGTTTTACTAGTCTACGTGCTGAATCCAAGTTTGGATATACAATCTGGTGTTTGTTCTTGGCAGAAAACCCCATTAAGTTCACACTACAAAAATAACAGTCTTCATGATGATCTCTCGGCTCCCTCCATATCATGGGTATGGCAAATGGCATTGAAGCTTTCTTTTTGTTAAGCCAATCACGTAATCCATTTGAACAGCCAGAACAGATTTGATGTGGCGCCCATGGTTTATCTTGGTCACCTAGATGGCAATCAAAGTATAGCTTGTATATTTTCTTAATGTCGGTTGTAATACTTCGTCGCTGTGTTTTAGTTGTCAACTGGCCGCATACGAAACAGAACTTGTCGGGGTCATTCTTACATTGTCGAGGCATGTTGACTGACCTGAGCAAACTATAAATTAAAAAAAAATGTACACCAACTTGACACAACAAGTTCTTGGACTGGACTGATCTTTTGACACACAAAGCACGGCGTTGTTGCCTGAATCACAATGCTGCTAGACGTAAAGCTCACACCTGAAATACATAAGATGTATAATTAAGATAATTGAAATAAATAAGATGAATAAACTAAAAAAACACAATAAAATAAACCCAATCAAATGTTGAAATATTAGTATTTTGCCTATTTAAAATGGTTAAATCTGTGTAGTTATATATATGCCTTCATCTTGAAAACTATACGTGCTAAAAAACATCTGAATGCAGTTTTGGAATCAGCATGAAAAATGCTATCCAGCCACCACAAATTTTACTCTGATGAAAAATCTTTGTTGACCAGTGTTATTATGCATTTCTTCTAGATTTAACAGCATCTTCCTGCCTTTAGGGTTTTTACTAATATCTATAGTAGGAATGCATGCTTTTTGCCATATTATTAGTAGCTTCTGTAGAACTTCATTAACAGTAGAATCTTGTTTAACTTTTGGACCCTTATACTGCATTCTCCGTAAATAAATAAAATGGCTTAGAACATCTTTATTGGATGGTAAAACAATTTTAGATGAACTCATAATATCAGCCTGCAAGCGACCAAGAATAAAGTCATGCTGTTTTGTAGCTGTTTGACTCATTTTTTATTTATTTTTCAAATAAAGCAGTCTGAAAAGAAACAATAAGAGTAAAAACAATGCTTGTTTATTAAAATTCAATGTAAAAAGGATTTTTAAATTTGGATTATACTCACAATATACTCATAAATAATGTAACTTAAGCACCTTATTTTATATTAATACAATAAGGTGCTCTTGGACAAAAGAAAATGAAAATTTTCAAAATTACGTAAATTTCTATCTTAATGAACTTTTCTAATAGAACGTTTGATTCTAAATCATTTTTATTCTATAACATTTTTCGATAAAGTTGATAGTTTCTTAGATATATGGGGTTTTTAGGAAAAGGGGATGGGCAAAATTTCAAGGGGGTGGGGGGGATTAAAAACTTGTTGGATTAGAAAATGCTTGTTAAATTCGTGTTTAGGACATCATTTGGCACAACATTAGACTCCTGGACCTTGACTTTTTGAAAATGACCCAAAAATGGTACACCCTACTGGCCGTACCTGGACAAATACTTTGAATACCTGGGCCCCAAGGGTGAGCAGAACCTGGAGTACAAGTGCTTGCTGTGCCTGCCGAACAAGAACATCCTCTCGACAAGCAACAAGAGCCAAAACAACCTCAAGCGACATGTCTCCAGAAAAGGTCAGGGCTCAGTGACAGCCATTTTGAAATGCTAGTCTTCTTGAAGGGAAACTCAAGCATTTAACTTAATAACTTTTTTTCATCATTTATGTATTGTATTAATTATAATTTACGTTAATAAAATTAAAGATTTCCGGTGTCTTTAATTTCATTTTTCATTTTAATCAAATTTTTCACTTATATTATATATAAGGACCGAGGACCGAGTCGTTCCTAGGTCCTATCTTCAGAAAGGACCGTGACCGGGACCGTCGGTCCAGTTTGAGGCAAGGACCTGGACCGGGACCGTCTGTCCTTTTTTAGGCCCGGGTGCCCACCTTTGGTTAGCAGACTTGTTGCAAAGTTTAAGGAAACAGGATCCATAGAAGATAAACCACGCAGTGGACCTTCAAGGAGGTCCACTGACGATGATACAGCGACTGCTATCCTGACTCATTTTAACAGAAGTGTCGAAAAGTAGCATCTATCGCATTCTTCAGGCTCACAAATGGCATCCATATAAACTTCAGATCCTACAGAAA
Source organism: Bathynomus jamesi (assembly GCA_023014485.1). NCBI lineage: Eukaryota > Metazoa > Arthropoda > Malacostraca > Isopoda > Cirolanidae > Bathynomus > Bathynomus jamesi. The sequence goes on along the minus strand of JAJOZX010000367.1, from coordinate 247,643 downwards.
TTAAGCGAAGATGATCCCGACCGGCGGATGGAATTTTGTGAATGGGCTACGGACCAATATGCTCGGGATGCCAATTTCCCGTCCACCATTCTCTTCAGTGACGAGGCTGTTTTTTATGGAAATGGTGAGGTAAATCGACAGAACACCCGCTACTGGACTCAAAACAACCCTCACTGGTATACCTCTTCAAAGGAACAAGGTGCATCTCGGATGATGGTATGGTGTGGTATTTGGAAGGATCGCATCATAGGCCCCCTCTTTTTCGATGAACATGTTACTGGAGGCACCTACCTGCGTATGCTCAAGGAAGAAGAATTTCCCAGTGTCTTGAACGAAGAAGGAAATTTCCGAACATGGTTCCAGCAAGACGGCGCTCCTGCACATTACAGCACCCAAGTAAGGGAATACCTGTACCAACAATTCCCTGGTCATTGGATAGGACGTCGAGGGCCTGTGGAATGGCCAGCTAGAAGCTCGGATCTCAGGCCACTAGATTTTTATCTCTGGGGCCACTTGAAAGCGCTGGTATACGCAGAGAAAATTAGGAGTGTTGAACATTTGCGGCAGCGCATTATTGGGACATGTAACACCATTACTCCTGACATCATTCACCGTATGCTTGCTGACTGGGTATCACGTCTGAATTTGTGTATTGAAAACAATGGTGGACATATTGAGCACGTTCTGTAAATAAAAGCTTTTGTTTTGCCTTTTTTATTATTTTTCCTATGATGCCGGACTTATGGGACACCCTGTATATATATATATATATGTATATATATACATATATATATATATATATATGGGAATGAACTCAGAATGGTTCCCTGAGGTTTTTTATGATACACACAGACCGTGCATGGAACAAGGAACTCTTCTAGGAAAATTAAATCCACTATAGTCCAAATAAGTAATGGTAAATAACAAATACTCTAGTTTTTTCTTTTTCATGATGCTAGCCCGACGTGGGCAACGGGTCACTCGCAAAGAGGTCCCAAAAATATAGCTTCCCTCACCAGCTATCTGCAAAGCAGATAGGATCCAGCTTTGGGACAGGATCTAGGGTTTAAAGCAGCCTAGCCCAGCTACATAAATTAGAACCTCAATATAAGAAAAGACTCGCTGCCTTCACGTCAGATTGAATACATCAAAGAAAAAGGGGTAACTATTATATTTTTAGCCAAAAACCAAAACTTAAACCTCAACTGGCAGAATTGAGCGTCCACTTTTGAGGGCACATAACATGTCTGGCTGAGAATGAGACAAGGTGGACAAAACGTACAGCTCTTAGTTTGCTTCGAAGGTCTTTGATCCTCTTGGATTCCTGGCTCCATTTGTGATAAAGTAAAAAATTTGGTTTCAGAGCCTCTGGGAAATTGGACTTGGTTGGGACCAAGAGTTACCCGATCATATGGTGGTAAGGTGGAAATATTGGTTCAAAGAATTGGCACATCTTGGAGACATTGAAATTCCAAGATGGTATTTTGGAGAGTTGAACAATAGTCCAGATAATTTGGAGCTGCACATCTTTTGTGATGCAAGTGAGGAAGTCTATGCAACTTGCATTTACATAAGAGGCACATTCGAAGAGGAAGTAAGTTGCAGGTTGGTTGCTGCAAAGAGCAGAGTAGCACCTTTGAAAAGGCTTTCTATTCCAAGGTTGGAATTGATAGGTGCAGTCATTGCTAGTCGGCTTGCAGTTACAGTGCAAAAGTCTTTGGGCCTTTATGAAATTCGAAGCTATTATTGGACAGACTCGACTATAGTTTGGCACTGGTTGAGAAGCCAGACAAGGAAATGGAAACCATTTGTTGCCAATAGGGTGGAAGAAATTCAAGCACACACACAGATCCAAAGCAATGGAAGCATTGTCCAGGCACCCAAATCCCAGCTGATTTACCAACACGAGGAATTTCAGTGAAAGATCTCACACAGTCAAGTTTGTGGTGGAATGGGCCAGAGTGGCTAAAACTTGGTAGTGAAAACTGGCCTTTTAATCAGCCTATTGTAGAAGAATGCCAGGCTGAAGAAGAATGGGTGAGTGAGATGAGAAAATGCACTGTGAACAGTTGTCAAGTTATGCAGCAGGACCCCTTGAGGCTTGAGGACATTAGCAGACTGAAAAGGTTGTTAAGAGTGACAGCATGGGTATATAGATTTACAGATAACATTAAGGGAAAAACAAGAAGGGAAGGAATTCCGAACAGTAAGGAGATTCAGCAATTCAGGCAATACTGAGTGATATATGTGCAGAAGGAAAAATTTGGTGAAGAGAGAAAATTGCTCACCAGCAGTCTATTACAGGTTCTACCAACACATTCTGCTCTCAAGGGTTTGGATGTGTTTTTGGACCAGGATTTATTGAGAGTAGGAGGTAGACTACAGCTTTCTGGGCTCCCAGAGGAGAAAAGACATCCAATTTTAATACCTTCTGGGGGGCACTTTGTGGAACTTTTGATCCTGGATACGCATCATAAGTTGTTACATGCTGGAGTTAGAGAAGTGATAATAAAGATGAGACAACAGTTTTGGATTCCCAAAATTAGACACGTAGTAAAATAGGTCTTGCATAAATGTATAGTTTGCAAGCGTTGGAGTGCAAAGCCTTATCATGAAAGGTGGCTCCACTTCCAAGAGAACGGTGTGTCTGTACTGCCCCATTTGATGTAATGGGAGTAGACTTTGCAGGTCCAGTCTATGTGTATGAGCAAGGGTAGTCTAACAAAGGTTATATATATGTCTTTTCACATGTGCTACCACCAGAGCAATCCATTTGGAGTTGGCAAGCAACTTAAGTAATGATGCATTTATTTTAGCCTTTAAAAGGTTTGTGAACAGAAGGGTTTCCCAAATAAATTCATATCGGATAATGCAAAAACCTTCAAAAGGGATGCAAATGAACTCCAAGAAGTTTGGTCCTTACTAAAAGAGGAGGGATTCCAATCCTACTTTTCACACCATGGGGTACAGTGGGAGTTTATTGTTGAGAGAGCACCATGGTGGGGAGGATTTTGGGAAAGGCTAGTGAGAAGTGTAAAGTGTCCATTAGAAACTTTTGGCTAATGCTCATTTGAGCAAAGAAGAATTCTGCACTGTTTTGTGTGAAGTAGAAGCAATGGTGAACAGCAAGCCTATCACCTTTGTTTATAACAGTATGCAGGATGCAGAGCCATTGACACCAAATTATTTTCTTTGTGGTAAACGATTAACATGAAGCCCCAGTTTGCCAGAAGACTTACATTCTATCCAGAGCACACAAGAAGAGTTAACCAGAAGGTTCAAGTACCTTGAAGAGCTCCAAGATCAGTTATGGAAGAGGTGGCAGATGGAATACTTGCCAGAACTCAATTATTACCCATCACATCAGGCAATGTAAAGGGCTCCAATGCAAATTGTATCAAGGTGGGAGAAGTGGTAATGATTGGGGATGAAAGACCAAGGCAATACTGGAAGCTTGGCATAATTGAAGAGTTTTTGTTGGCAAAGACAATTTGGTTAGGTCTGCACTGTAAAGACTTCAGGAGGACAATTAAAGAGACCTGTACAAAAACGCTATGCTTTGGAAATCAGCAAAAAAACACGGATAGTCAAGATGAAACATTTGGGTTACAGCCTCATGGAGAAGGCTTGGCTAAACTTGCAGAAGGTAATAACAACAATGCCTCTACGGTGGGGAGTGTTAGAAAATCTAGAAGAGGAAGAGCCATTGTTGTCCTAAGGCGATATGATGACTAAGCAGATTGATGCAGCATTGTTTGTATATATTGAGTTAAGGTGTATATACATCCATCTTATAATTGTAAGGTTAGTGAAAAAGTCACTTAATTTAGAGCTAGCATTTTTGGGCTCTTGTTTGGCCACTCTTGTGGCATCATTTTTTTGGGGCACTGGCGCGTCCTTTTCTACTCGTTTGTTGAATGCGGCACTTACAAGGTGTGGTCTTATAGAGAGCTCTCTTGCAATTCAGTTTGGTTGTTTAAATACAAGATTATTGCATCGTGCAATGGTGCAGGTTGTGTTGTGGTTGCAAGATTTAGAAAGACCATAAATAGTGCCCCTTTTGTTATTTATCTTAATTTTATGCAACTGAGGCCTAAGGTAGGCCCACATCGAGTCAGCAACCCTGAGGTAGGACCAGAGCCGGATTTAGACGTGTGGAGGCCCTGGGCAGCCTCCATGTGGAGGCCCCCCTACCTTAGGGGAAGACATAATTGAAGTCATCCATAAGATTCATAATATAATTAACATACATACACTTTCAAAACATCGTGCACTCTTGTGTCTGTCCATTCCACTCATTTCTGCAAAAAATGAAAGCCTCGGGTTACTCGGGTATTCCATTATAGTGAGAGTAGGCCTAAAAGAGTAATAAAAACAAAATAATAATCAGTACACAACAAATAGTAATTGGTAAAAGTTTATGTACTACAGTGGTATTGGATGCGTGTTTTTTTGTTGATCATCTATCAGGTTTTTCTAGTTTCGGGTTTTTTCTATTTTGATAATGGCTTGTCAATATGTGGAGGCCCCCAAGATGTGGAGGCCCATGGGCAGCTGCCCACTTTGCCCACTCCTAAATCCGGCCCTGGGTAGGACCTAATAGGTCCTCCAAGTCCGTAAGTTTTAGTCTAGCTTAACTTGGGCTGTAGGATGAAGTGGCCCTTCAGAGCTGGCCGTTCAGGGCTCAGCTGGGATTCTGAACCCAATAAAATAAAAAAAAATAACAGGATATAACTAATAGTGTTTACCATTTTACAGACGGAACAGCTGAGGACACAACGTATGTTATTCACATCGGTACTAATAACGTTCTAAATTCTAGATCGGAAGAGCTGCTGGCTAGGTACAGGGACTTACTAGAGCGACTAGAGGAAAAGACTAATAAGATTGTTTTAACAGGTATACTTCCTCGAATTATCCAACGTAACGAGTTCTACAGCAAGGCGACCTATATTACCAATAACCTAAAGTCACTTTGTCAACAGGAAGGAGTGCATTTTGCGAATTTTTGGAGCAGTTTCTACGGCAGGAGAGACTTGTTGCTCGGAGATGGACTTCACTTTAATGACGTTGAAGCTGCGCGTTTAGGAAGACTATTTCACAATACTGTTTCTTCTTTTCAGGCTGCCTTAACTCGAACGGTCCCGGCGTAATTTCCTTAAAATTCCCTTGCGCGCGCGAAGGTATCGCGGTTACAAACAATTTGAAGGTTCTATCCTTAAATGCTCGTAGCCTACGAAATAAAATAAACGAATTTTTTTCTTTAATTGCTTGTAAAGACTATAATTTAATTGTGATAAATGAATCGTGGCTTAGCACTGAAAATTCCCTTGCGCGCGCGAAGGTATCGCGGTTACAAACAATTTGAAGGTTCTATCCTTAAATGCTCGTAGCCTACGAAATAAAATAAACGAATTTTTTTCTTTAATTGCTTGTAAAGACTATAATTTAATTGTGATAAATGAATCGTGGCTTAGCACTGAAACACGTGACTTTGTAGGGGAGTATCAAATTAGAGGTTATAGACTTTTTGTTAAAAACAGAATAGGTAGACGAGGAGGCGGTGTTATGTTGTATATCAAAGATAATATTGCCAAAGTTTCAGAAGTAAAGCACAGAATTCCAGACCCGATAGATTCGACTATAGCAGAACTTAAATTGAACGATTTCAAACTTCTTGTTGCCATTATATATAGGCCCCCCCTTAATCAAACAGCTGATACGGATGAAGCGTTATATCGTGAACTTAAAAGAAAAATAGGTAGTGAGCAGGCCTGAGTTATGGGTGACTTTAATTGCGCCAACGTGAATTACGATACAATGCAGGGAGACGCGGAAGGTAATCGTTTAGTTAATTTTCTCGAGGATAGCTATCTTATTCAAAAGGTTGGGGAACCTACGAGGTAGGACAGTATTTTAGATTTAGTAATAACTACGGACGATAGGCTAATCACTGATCTTCAAGTAATAGAAACGTTAAGCAATAGCGATCACAATATGGTAGAGTTTGTCCTCTCAGTAAGTCACTCGAAACCAGCTAACTCGACTAAAATTCCTAACTTCCAGCACGCAGACTTTTGTAAATTTAGAAATGAATTGTCACACGTCAATTGGGAAAACGTAATTGGGATCTCCAACGCAAAAATAATGTGGGAATCGTTCGAAACAGTATTTAGGACTATAAATGAGGAATGTGTACCGTACAAGATTAAGCGTGTGAAAGTAAATAACAAGCCCTTGTGGTTTACTTCTAGTAGGGGATATTATAAGGAGTAGAGATAGGGCTTATAGGCTACATAAGTGCGATAAAGACAATTTGTGGTTACGAAACAACTACATATCTCTAAGGCGTGAAGCGAAAAGCGTAATAAAAAAGTTCAAGCGTAATTTTGAAATTTCCAAAGCTCATGACGGCAAAGAAAACCCCAAGCGATTCTTTCAATACGTCAATAATAGGAATCCAGTAAAGAGTGTCTTGGGGCCGTTGAAAAATTCTGACGGAGAGCTAGTTTCTCAAAACAAGCAAATGGCTACCCTGCTAAACGATTTTTTACGTCAGTTTTTACAATAGAAGATGAAACGAATATCCCTACGGTCATAGACATAATACCTTTTGACAATGGTAATACTTTAGATAATATTGTGGTTAGTGAAAGGGAGGTAATACGCTATATTAATAAAATGAAAATGCGTAAATCACCGCGGCCGGATTCCATATATCCCATACAACTAAAAGAATTAAAAGAAAGCATTGTTGTGCAGCTAACAAAGATTTTTAATGCGTCTGTTTCTGAGGGGTGCGTACCAGATAATTTCAAGTTAACAAATGTAACACCTATTTTTAAGAAAGGTGATAAAGGTGCGGCGGGAAATTATAGGCCAGTCAGTTTAACGTCTGTTGTAGGTAAGCTACTGGAATCAATAATTAGGGATCGTATATTCGAACACTTGGAATTGCATAACTTGATTAGAAATACGCAGCACGGTTTTGGGCAAAACAAATCTTGCTTAACTAATCTTTTAGAATTTTTTCAAAACGTGGTTGAAGTTTACGATAGTCATCGGGCGGTAAATGTAGTGTATTTAGATTTTCAAAAAGCGATTGACACCGTACCGCACAAAAGACTCATTAAAAATAATAAGGGTCATGGAATCAGGGGTGTAGTAATAAATTGGAGAGAAGAGTGGTTGCGAGATAGGAAACAGAGGGTGGTCGTTGATGGAGCGGAGTCGTCTTGGTCTAATGTAGCGAGCGGCGTTCCTCAGGGTTCTGTATTGGGCCCCTTGCTTTTTCTTAGATATATTAACGATTTAGATGGCGGCCTAGTCAGTACAGTTTCAAAGTTTGCGGATGACACGAACTTGGGTGGTAGGGCAATTAATGATGAAGATAGAGGTAAAATCCAGGAAGATCTGAACAAAAACGTCGATTGGTCAGTACATGACAAATGAGATTTAACATCGATAAGTGCAAAATTTTACATATAGGTTCGCGTAACGGTAATTTTGTGTATAGTATGTCAGGGAAGGAGATGGCAAGGGTAGAACAGGAAAAAGATTTAGGAGTTATCGTCACTGGTGATTTAAAAGTGGCGAAACAAAGTACAGCAGCGGTCAATAAGGCGAACAAGGTGCTAGGTTTTATAGCTAGGAATTTTGAGTACAAATCGTGCGATATTATTGTTCCTCTTTATAAATCATTAGTTAGACCCCATTTGGATTACGCGATCCAATTTTGGAATCCGCATATGCACAAAGATATAGATAAAATCGAAAGAGTTCAAAGACGAGCAACTAAGATGATTCCGTCGCTTAGGTCGAAGTCGTACGAGGATAGGCATAAGGAGTTAAAATTGACTACACTCGAGACTAAGAGGCTAAGGGGTGATCTAAACCAGGTTTTTAAAATTATGAATGGGTTCGATAACGTAAATAGATAGCTTTTTCAAAATATCACAATATAATAGAACTAGAAATAACGGGTGTAAGTTGACAAGTAGAAGGTTCAAGACAGTAGTTGCCAAAAACTTTTTTACGCATAGAATAGTAAATAGCTGAAATAGTTTGCCGATAGAAGTAATTAGCAGCACGTCTATAAACATGTTTAAAAATCGATTAGACGCATATGTTGATAGTGTTAGAAAATCTAGAAGAGGAAGAACCATTGTTGTCCCAAGGCGATACGATGACTAAGCTGATTGATGCAGCATTGCTTGTATATATATTAAGTTAAGGTGTATATATATCCATCTCATAATTGTAAGGTTAGTGAAAAATTAAATTAATTTAGAACTAGCATTTTTTGAGCTCTTGTGGCATCGTTGTTTGGTCACATTGTTGGCATCATTTTGGGATGCTGCGCGTCCTTTCTACTCGTTTGTGGAAGGTCGTACGTAAAGGTGTGGTTTGATAGAGAGCTCTCTTGCAATTCAGTTTGGTTGTTTAGATACATGATTGTTGCATCGTGCAATAGTCCAGGTTGCGTTGTTGTTGCAAGGTTCATAAAGAAGACCACAAATAGTACCCTTTTGTTTACCTTTTAAGTTCATGTAATTTAAGGTCTAAGGTAGGCCCGCATCGAGTCAGCAACCCTGAGGTTACCCTGAGGTAGGACCTAATAGGATCTCAAATCCGTAAAGTTTAATTTAGCTTAACTTGGGCTTTAGGTAGAACTTGCCCTTTAGAATTTGGCCGTTCACGGCTCAGCTGGGATTTCGAACCCGACAAATAAATAAAATAACATGGTCCTTCAGAACCGGATTTCTACCCCAAGACTGAGTCAGTGACCATTTTTCGGCAAAGTTCTGATTGTGCAAATTGTATCCCAAGTTAGGCCTAGACGGGTTGAGTATTATTGAGTTAAGGTCCCAGGGTAAAAAGTTTGGTCGCCCAATTGCGAAACTTGGCCAGTCGTCTGTCGTTTTTTGGCCTACTTTTTTTCCGGTTTGGTTAATTTTGGGTTATTATTGAATTAAGGTCCCAGGGTAAAGTTTGGTCGCCCAATTGCGAAACTTGGCCAGTCGTCGGTCGTTTTTTGGCCTATATTTTTTCTGGTTTGGTTAATTTTGGGTCATTATTGAATTAAGGTCCTGGGGTGGAAAATTTGGTATTCCATACTGGTGTTTGGTTAGTACCCCACTCAGCAATTCAGTTTATTTGAAAGTAAAATTTGCGTTTGATCAGTTTGGTTAAGTATTTCTGCCAATTCAGCTCATTTGGTATTGAGCCCAAGGGTTGTTTACATTGAAGATGAGTGCATCTGAATTGAACAAATTTATAAAAAGGAGAAGTGCCTACAAAGGTCTAATTACAAAGGTCATTGCCACTATAGATTCTGCCATAGAGCAAGAGGATTTACGCTTAGTGACTGCGAAGCTTGCCATATTAGAAACTAAAAAGGTTGCTCTAAGTGAGGTAAATGTTAAAATTGAGGCTCTTATAGAAGAGGATGAAATAGAAAATAACATAATTTACTTTGAAGAGATTATTGATGATATGACTAACGTAGGCCTCCGAGCAAAAGAGTTTAGCAGCTCAGTACAGTTAGAGACCAGGTCTAATAATGAAACACAACACTCAACAAATGATGCTTGTGAAGTTAAGGTTAACAGATCTGTAGTTCAATTACCGAGGCTTGTACTCAAAACATTTTCTGGGAGTATTCAGGAATGGCAAGGATGGGCAGACAGTTTTCAATCAGCAGTTCATTCTAGTCAAGTGTTAAGTGCAAAGACTATAGCAGGATTAGCATTAACAGAGGCTAATTATAATGTGGCTTGGGATATATTAAAGAAACGGTTTGGTAAGCCAGAGATCTTAATTAAAAGCCACCTCCGTGCACTTTTAACTATACCTCCTGTTAATAATCCTAATAGTGTCAAGGAGTTACGGCAGTTATATGATGAATTTGAAATTAGAACTAGGTCTCTGGACAACTTGGGTGTAGGAATGGAAAAGTATGGTATAATGTGGTTCCTACACTGGAGTCTAAATTGCCTAGCTCAATTTTGCTTGAATTAAGTAGGGGACACTCTGCAGAACATGTGTACATCCCCCTTCAGCAGATGTTAAGTCTTTTAGGCACAGAATTAGCAAGACGAGGGAGTTGAGTTTGCACAGTGGGATGGTAAACAAGAGGACAAAGGCAGGCACAGCACCAAAGTTTCCACAAAAAGGAATAGCCCAGGTACAGTGTCAGCTCTACATGCCTCCTCTGAGAATAAATTAAAGGGAATCAAGGAATGTATATTTTGCGAAGGCAACCACAAGTCATATAAATGTGAGGTGGCTGAGGCCTTACCCTTTGAGGAGAGAAAGGACAGGGTAACTAAGTCCACAGCATGTTTTAAATGTTTTTTGAAAGGTCATAGAGCAAGGTTTTGTAAGTTTAAAATTTTGTGCAAAAAATGTCATGGTAGGCATCAGCCATTATTGTGTGAAAACACTCTTAGTAGGCCTACCCCAGAAGTAGAGACATCAGTGGCACATGCCACTGCTATGCAAGGGAGTAAAAGTAAAGGGGGATTATTGCAACAACTGCAGCCTTATTAATTGGGAATGAGGAGAAGCTACTGTAAGAGTGTTGTTTGATAGTGGTAGCCAGTGTAGTTTTATTAAGACCAGAATTTCCAGAAAATTGAAGTTTAAAGAACTTAAGAGGGAAAATTTAAAAATTTCTGGGTTTGGGGGTTCCGTTCAAAACCGAACCAAATTTAAGAAGGTAGAAGTTCTGGTTAAAGGGTTGTTACCGCAAAGTCCCACTATCAAGGTCCAAGCTGTAGAGATTGAGGAACTTTGTGCTCCAGTCACTACTTGTTTAGATATGGCATGTGTCCAAGAATTGCAAGTTAAAGGAATTAATTTGGGCAATAATAAGTTTGAGGGAACAGAAGATATTAGTCTTTTGATTGGAGCTGACTATTATTGGACTTCATCACTGGTAATATTGTCCGTACATCTCAAGGCCCAGTAGCTATTGAAAGTAAGCTAGGCTGGATGCTACATGGTAGTTATTGCAATGAAATGGAAGTTAAGGCTCTCTTTGTTAAGATTGAGGAGAACAGCCATGGTCTGGAAAGGCATTTGAAAGCATTTGGGAACTTGAATCTATTGGTATAAAGGACAACCAGGCAAGTACAGTGAACAATGATGTTTTAGAGCACTTTGAAAAAGGGATTGGGTTTAGAGATGGTTGCTATGAAGTTGGCCTACCATGGAAGGATTCTTGCAAACCCGGTTCAAACCTTCAGCTAGCTAATCGGAGGTTGGAGACTTCATTGTACAGGCTAAGAAAAAATGAGGAGTTGTTAATTGAATACGATGAGGCCATCCTAAGTTATGTAAGGGAGGGCTATGCTGAAAGGGTGCAAGGTGAGCTGGTGAGCCAGGAGGCACATTATCTGCCACACCATGCAGTGGTACGGCGAGACAAAACTACCACCAAACTGAGGGTAGTTTTTGATGGCTCAGCCAAGGACAAAGGTGGTGTGTCCTTGAATGACTGTTTGGATGCTGGGCCAAATTTAAATGCAGATTTATTTTCCTTGTTACTGAGATTCAGGTTTGGTAGAGTAGCATTGACTGCAGATGTGAAGCAAGCTTTTTTGCGGATAAAGTTAAAACCAGAGGACAGAGATGCAGTAAGGTATCTGTGGGTGGATACGAAAGACTTGTTGGAAAATGAACCTAAGGTTCAAGCATATAGAATGAAGTCAGTGTTGTTTGGCTCAGCTCTAGTCCATTTCTGTTGGCAGCTACTATGCAGTACCATTTTAAGAAATATTCTGAAGTCTATCCTAACACTATTGAACACATAAGGAAAAATTTTTATGTTGATGATTTGCTATGTTCCGTGGATAATACAGAAATGGCTAAACAGATATTCATGGAGGCTAGAGCTATAATGAGGGAGGCTGGCATGGAGCTCAGAAAATGGCAGACCAATCATTCGCAATTACAAGAGTTTATGAGTCATTCCTCTGTAGTACCTGATGCAGCAGAAAGTATTGAGGATTCTGGTATTAAGGAGTTGTGGGCAATAGACGCAAAGGTGCTAGGCATCGTTTGGCAGCAAGATGATGATTTGTTTACCTTCAATGGAATGGGAAATCTTTAGTAGAGCTGGCCGAGAATGAGACAAGGTGGACAAAACGTACAGCTCTTAGTTTGGCTTCGAAGGTCTTTGATCCTCTTGGATTCCTGGCTCCATTTGTGATAAAGTCAAAAATTTGGTTTCAGAGCCTCTGGGAAATTGGACTTGGTTGGGACCAAGAGTTATCTGATCATATGGTGGTAAGGTGGAAATATTGGTTCAAAGAATTGGCACATCTTGGAGACATTGAAATCCCAAGATGGTACTTTGGAGAGTTGAACAATAGTCCAGACAATTTGGAGCTGCACATCTTTTGTGATGCAAGTGAGGAAGCCTATGCAACTTGTATTTATATAAGAGGCGCATTGCAAGAAGAAGTAAGTTGCAGGTTGGTTGCTGCAAAGAGTAGAGTAGCACCTTTGAAAAGGCTTTCTGTTCCAAGGTTGGAATTGTTGGGTGCCGTTATTGCTAGTCGGCTTGCAATTACAGTGCGAAAGTCTTTGGCCCTCTATGAAATTCCAAGCTATTATTGGACAGACTCCACTATAGTTTGGCACTGGTTAAGAAGTCAGGCAAGGAAATGGAAACCATTTGTTGCCAATAGGGTGGAGGAAATTCAAGCGCACACAGATCCCAAGCAATGGAAGCATTGTCCAGGCATCCAAAACCCCGCTGATTTACCAACACGAGGAATTTCGGTGAAAGATCTTTCACAATCAAGTTTGTGGTGGAATGGGCCAGAGTGGCTAAAACTTGGAAGTGAAAACTGGCCTTCTAATCAGCCTATTGTAGGAGAATGCCAGGCTGAAGAAGCATGGGTGAGTGAGGTGAGAAAATGCGCTGTGAACAGTTGTCAAGTTATGCAGCAGGACCCCATATTGAGGCTTGAGGACATTAGCAGTCTGAAAAGATTGTTAAGAGTGACAGCATGGATATATAGATTTACCAACAACACTAAGGGAGAAACAAGAAGGGAAGGAATTCTGAACAGTAATGAGATTCGGCAAGCCAGGAAATACTGGGTGGTATATGCGCAGAAGGAAAAATTTGGTGAAGAGCGGGAATTGCTCACACAGCCATCCATTACAGGTTCTACCAACACATTCTGCGCTCAAGGGTTTGGATGTGTTTTTGGATCAGGATTTATTGAGAGTAGGAGGTAGACTACAGTTTTCTGGGCTTCCAGAGGAGAAAAGACATCCAATTTTGCTACCTTCTGGGGGGCACTTTGTGGACCTTTTGATCCTGGATACTCATCATAAGCTGTTACATGCTGGAGTTAGAGAAGTGATAATAGAGATTAGACAACAATTTTGGATTCTCAAAATTAGACAAGTAGTGAAAAAGGTCTTGCATAAATGTGTGGTTTGCAAGCGTTGGAGTGCAAAGCCTTATTATGAAAAGGTGGCTCCACTTCCAAGAGAACGGTGTGTCTATACTGCCCCATTTGATGTAGTGGGAGTAGACTTTGCAGGGCCAGTCTATGTGTATGAGCGAGGGGAGTCTAACAAAGGTTATATATGTCTTTTCACCTGTGCTACCACCAGAGCAATCCATTTGGAGTTGGTAAGCAACTTAAGTAGTGATGTATTTCTTTTGGCCTTTAAAAGATTTGTGAACAGAAGGGGTTTCCCAAATAAAATCATATCGGATAATGCAAAAACCTTCAAAAAGGCTGCAAAGGAACTCCAAGAAATTTGGTCCTTGCTAAAAGAGGAAGGATTCCAATCCTACTTTTCACACCAAGGGGTACAGTGGGAGTTTATTGTTGAGAGAGCACCATGGTGGGGAGGATTTTGGGAAAGGCTAGTGAGAAGTGTAAAGTGTCCATTAAAGAAACTTTTAGCTAATGCTCATTTGAGCAAAGAAGAATTCTCTACTGTTTATGTGAAGTAGAAGCAATGGTGAACAGTAGGCCTATCACTTTTGTTTACAACAGTAGGCAGGATGCAGAGCCATTGACACCAAATCATTTTCTTTGTGGTAAACGATTAACATCAAACCCCAGTGTGCCAGAAGACTTGCAGCCCATCCAGAGCACTCAAGGAGAGTTAACCAGACGGTTCAGGTACCTTGAAGAGCTACAAGATCAGTTATGGAAGAGGTGGCAGATGGAATACTTGCCAGAACTCAATTATTACCCATCAGGCAAGGTAAAGGGCTCCAATGCAAATTGTATCAAGGTGGGAGAAGTGGTAATGATTGGGATGAAAGACCAAGGCAATGCTGGAAGCTTGGCATAATTGAAGAGTTGTTTGTTGGCAAAGACAATTTAGTTAGGTCTGCACTGGTAAAGACTTCAGGAGGAAAGTTAAAGAGACCTATACAAAAACTCTATGCTTTAGAAATCAGCAAAAACACAGATAGTCAGATGAAACATTTGAGTTACAGCCTCATGAAGAAGGCTTGGCTAACCTTGCAGAAGGTAATGACAACAATGCCTCTTCGGTGGGGAGTGTTAGAAAATCTAGAAGAGGAAGAACCATTGTTGTCCCAAGGCGATACGATGACTAAGCTGATTGATGCAGCATTGCTTGTATATATATTAAGTTAAGGTGTATATATATCCATCTCATAATTGTAAGGTTAGTGAAAAATTAAATTAATTTAGAACTAGCATTTTTGAGCTCTTGTGGCATCGTTGTTTGATCACATTGTTGGCATCATTTTGGGATGCTGCGCGTCCTTTCTACTCGTTTGTGGAAGGTCGTACGTAAAGGTGTGGTTTGATAGAGAGCTCTCTTGCAATTCAGTTTGGTTGTTTAGATACATGATTGTTGCATCGTGCAATAGTCCAGGTTGCGTTGTTGTTGCAAGGTTCATAAAGAAGACCACAAATAGTACCCTTTTGTTTACCTTTTAAGTTCATGTAATTTAAGGTCTAAGGTAGGCCCGCATCGAGTCAGCAACCCTGAGGTTACCCTGAGGTAGGACCTAATAGGATCTCAAATCCGTAAAGTTTAATTTAGCTTAACTTGGGCTTTAGGTAGAACTTGCCCTTTAGAATTTGGCCGTTCACGGCTCAGCTGGGATTTCGAACCCGACAAATAAATAAAATAACAGATAGATTGGGTATAGTTTAAGGTAGTAAAATTAAGGTTTTTGTGGTTCGGAACCCACGTAAAATTGTAGGTCCCCTCCGCCACCACGGAGGACAATCGCAATACACAATTACAACCACAGTTAGGTAGACCAGCCATGAGTGGACCCTAGGGTCTTTGTTGGTCCTAAACATTATAACATTACATTATAACGTTCAAAAGGAGGGACAAGACAGTTACCAAAACTTGAATACTGCTCAGTTTTTACGTCCCCATAACTTGACCTTAGTGTAAAGAGAGACCGACGCACGAAACCGCAACGAGGTTAACGAGGAGTGTATATATATATATATATATATATATATATTATATGCATTTAACTGCAATGACCACGCAGTATATAAATGAATAGAAACGACGTAAATAAGGAGCGTCTCTACACACGGGGAAGAGAAATAACGAATAAATGAAAAATGAGGCGAACCGCCCGGGAATCGAACCCAGGGCCTTCCAATTGCCGGTTGGATGCGCTACCATTACACTACGGACCTCGATCAATCATAAATCGAAATTCTCCTACATAGGGCAGAAACCAATGCCCTGAGAGGGCACCCTCGCAAATCGTGAATATGTGCATTTAACTGCAATGACCACGCAGTATATAAATGAATAGAAACGACGTAAATAAGGAGCGTCTCTGCACACGGGAAGAGAAATAACGAATAAATGAAAAATGAGGCGAACCGCCCGGGAATCGAACCCAGGGCCTTCCAATTGCCGGTTGGATGCGCTACCGTTACACTACGGACCTCGATCAATCATAAATCGAAATTCTCCTACATAGGGCAGAAACCAATGCCCTGAGAGGGCACCCTCGCAAATCGTGAATATGTGCATTTAACTGCAATGACCACGCAGTATATAAATGAATAGAAACGACGTAAATAAGGAGCGTCTCTGCACACGGGGAAGAGAAATAACGAATAAATGAAAAATGAGGCGAACCGCCCGGGAATCGAACCCAGGGCCTTCCAATTGCCGGTTGGATGCGCTACCATTACACTACGGACCTCGATCAATCATAAATCGAAATTCTCCTACATAGGGCAGAAACCAATGCCCTGAGAGGGCACCCTCGCAAATCGTGAATATGTGCATTTAACTGCAATGACCACACAGTATATAAATGAATAGAAACGACGTAAATAAGGAGCGTCTCTGCACACGGGGAAGAGAAATAACGAATAAATGAAAAATGAGGCGAACCGCCCTGGAATCGAACCCAGGGCCTTCCAATTGCCGGTTGGTCATTGCAGTTAAATGCACATATTCACGATTTGCGAGGGTGCCCTCTCAGGGCATTGGTTTCTGCCCTATGTAGGAGAATTTCGATTTATGATTGATCGAGGTCTGTAGTGTAATGGTAGCGCATCCAACCGGCAATTGGAAGGCCCTGGGTTCGATTCCCGGGCGGTTCGCCTCATTTTTCATTTATTCGTTATTTCTCTTCCCCGTGTGCAGAGACGCTCCTTATTTACGTCGTTTCTATTCATAATATATATATATATATATATCCATCTCATAATCGTAAAGTTAGTGAAAAATTGTAATTTATTTTAGAGCCAACTTTTGGGGCTCTTGTGGCATCAATTTTGGATTTCGGCAGCGTCCTTTCTACTCTTTTGTTGAAAATTACACTAATAGGGCGTGGTCTTATATAGACTTCTCTTGCAATTCAGTTTGGTACTCCAGATACAGGATTGTTGCACCGTGCAATAGTGTAGGTTGTGTTGTTGTTGCAAGGTTTAGAAAGAAGACCATAAATGGTGCCCTTTCTTTTTTTTATTTATGTTCAGGGCCGCCGAGAGGACGGGAAAGCCGGGTTAAATCCCCGCGGCACGGACCTCTAGGGGGCCCGGAAAGAGGGGGATAAAATCTAAAAATATTAATAAAGCAATTGATTAAATAACAGAGAGGAAATATAATTAATGAACATGCATTTTATAGAGATTATCATACTGTATGTTTTGAATAGTGACTTGCTTGTTATGTACACAAAACACATTCATAATAAAATACTAAGTAAGGAGGGGGGCCCATATACCAATCCTTCCCGGGCCCGGGGCAGCTCTCGCCGGCCCTGTTTATGCTAATTGAGGCCTAAAGTAGGCCCGCGTCGAGTCAACAACCCTGAAGTAGGACCGAATAGGACCTCCAAGTCCATAAAGTTTGTTTTAGCCTACCTTAACTTCAGCTATAAGTTAAGGTAGCCCTTCAGAGGGGCCCGTAGCCACGGGGAGGCACTGAGGGGCACTGCCTCCCCAAGCACTGTTTTCCAGTGAATCAGTCGCATTTCTTCTAGTTACCTAGATATTTACTTAAATTGTAATTATTTGCATATTGTATATTATGTTCCCTATTTCAACTGTGATGGGTGCTTTTGTGATACGAACTGCTAGGCCCAAACCCACTTCTTCGTCTTCTGTGGCAAAGGAAGAACCTTTCCGAATATTTACCCTCTTTGCTCTGCTGTGACCATTGGCGCATCGACTGCGACGTGTGAGGCAAGCTTCTCCACAGTCACTCGACTATTAACACCCTACAGACGATGCATGAGCCATGCCAGGAAATGTCAACTAGTTCAATTAGCATTTGAGAAGGAGGAAACGACAACACTCTCAGTAGAGGATATCTTGTCAGAATTTAAAAAACAAATCCAGAAACTAATGGTCTGATGTGTTACATTGTTTCTTACTTAACTTTGTATTATTGTATAGTGTTTTCGCGTTGTGCTTTTTTGTGAGGTATTTTTAATACACGAGTATTTTCTGATAATATGCATATGGAAAAATGATAATTGTCAGTTTCCTTTAATTTCTTAATATCAAGCACATAATTATGGTACTTAAGTCTCAATTAAATTAGTACCCAAATGTGTCCAAGATTTATTATCACTGCATTTCTATGGCAAGACAAGGTATAGGGAAGGCTTTTTCGCCACTTAAAAGGATGACATTTTTTGTGCCCCCTCAAATGTTTTGGATGCTTCCCCAAAGGTATAAGCCTGGCTACGGGCCCGCCTTCAGAGCTTGGTCCTTTAAGGCTTAGCTGGGATTCCAAACCCAATGAAAGAGAAAAAATAACATCCCACCAAATGACTATTAGGTAAATAACTGTTATCAGTCCTCTCAGTTTTCAGTCCTATCTCACGTTTTCCTTTAAGTCCTATAAGTGTAACTATAACAATTATAAAATTTGGCCGTCTGCAGTAAAGAATATAATGATGTCCAAAACCCTGGCCAAACATTTGAAGATGGTGGTAAACTTTTAAGTTTTCTATACTGTATATATCGGGTGGCGCGGAAAAAAACACGTCCTGTTTGAAGAGCTATTGTTCTGGAAATATGATGATTAGTGATCTGAAAATTTTATAGTTAAATAAGAACATATCCAAATAATTTCCATAAAATTTATATTCAAATAATATAATTATTAACAGATTTACAATTAAATTTTGTGAATGCGTGCTGCTTTCAGTTTGAAATGTAACGTTCGTCAATACGTACTAGCCAGTTTGAAATGTGACGTTCGTCAATACTCAGGTGCCAGTTTGAAATGTAACATCATCAGTACGCAGGCGCCAATTTGACTGTAATATTCGTCAGTATGCGCACGCCTTTCAGTTTAAATGTAGCACTCGTTGGTACGCACGCGCTCGCGCTTTTCAGTTTTAAACGAAACTTTCACCAGTACGCACGGTTAGTTATTCTGCTCGGAGCTACAGCAATACCTCGGTTATCAAGAAGTGATCTTTCAGTTATTGAAACGTGTTTTCAAGAAAAAGGGTGGAGAGGCTGGTTACAAAATTTACGGGAAAACATTGGGCTGCTAGCTCCGTTGATCGTGCAATTAAACGTCTCGAAACAACGGGTTCTATTCAACGAAGGGCCAGTAGTGGTCGAAAGCGAATAGTCAGAACTGTGGATGTTGAAGACCAAGTTGAAGAATTAGTGCTATCCCATGAAAGCCGGCCAGGTACTCACTTGTCGCAGAGAATAACTGCACGGCAGTTAGAAATATCGAGAGGTACGGTGCAACGGATTTTCAAGTCTAAAGGAATAAAATCTTATCAACGTCTATGAGGTGACGTGTGTGTGTGTATATATATATTATATATGTATATAGTCTAAAAGCACTAAAGGGAAAATTCACTAAAAGAAAGCTGAATGGCAACACAAAAAGATAAACAGCGGAACACGGTCTGTTCGTTTATTGGTGTGAAAAACTATATAGGGCATTGGGTTGATTGCCTGTTACCCTCATCCGTTGGAAATGTCCAGCAGATTTCAGTGGAGAGTGAACGACAAAAGCCCTATATATTTACGTTAGAGAGTTATGAATATGTAGGTCTTTAAAGGACCTCTTATATTTAATTGTTTATGGTAATTTTAGCGTCGGGATTTTAGACGCCCTAGAATGAAAATGAAATTGCCTCACCTTAATTTTGATGGATCTTAGTTTGCTTCGATGTTGGGCGTTACGATCTTTTTCGGTGTAGGGCCGCCACGATGGAGTTACGCAATGAGTTAGTCTTGTTATAAATATGGGCTGTCACAATATAGACACTGCTGGGGATAGGCCTATCCTTATTTTATGTATTAATTTTATTATAAGGTATTCACTCAGAACTTTAGGGAGGACTTTAGACATCCTCCCTGTTTAAAGCGTTTGCTGTAACATAAACAGCCCTGAGGCTATTCCTTTAATATATCTTCATATTTCTGTATAAATTGCTGATTTGGCAAAGGTTGTTGACTCTTTCTCCCTTGTATTTTGCATGGGTTAGCAAATGGAAAATTTCGTTTCACGTGAAATAAATGAAGGTTTCACATGGTTATGCAGACCGACGCCTACATACGGTTTATATGTATGTATGGCAATCATTTCATTCCCATTAGGCTATGTCAACAATCCCGAGCCAATTTTGTATAGATAATTAATTCAATTAATTAATAATTTATATTTAATTATGAAATAAAGGTATCACATACGATACCATGTTGTGGTTTTTCCATAATTGGGCTGAACTAAACAGCATGTAATTTTTGTATCTAACGAAATCGTTGGTGCTAAGTTTAATGTGGTGATGCTTCTAAAGTGCTAAACTAAAGCAGGAAGTTGTCTAATTATTATATCAGTTAGGGGTAATGTCTATTGCTTCTAAATTAGTAAAGTAGAACTATTAGTAGGTTGTTTGTGGGACGCTAGCACCTATGGTAGGCCCTAAAGAAAATCTAAATCAAAGCACCTGTAAGTACCTTCATTGTCTTTTAATAACCTAATACCTAACGGGGTCTAACACCCCCCACGTTATTACATTTGGCGACGAAGTATGGGATTTGGTTTATTTGATTTATTTGGTTGTTTGGAAAACTGGATGTAGCCTAGCGTAGTGTGGGGCGTTCAATTTGGTTGGCTTGTGTTGGTAAGCTACCGTACTATAGCTTCGGTCCCGCCGGCCTAACTCTAATACTAATTCCGGTAATTATTCGTTTTTACACTCAGTCTGTTTTTATGAGAACAAACTTTTCTGGTCAATTTTAAGGTGTTTTGCACGAATCTGCCATCCGTTTCCTGTGCAAATGCGTAGTTTTCGAGATATCGTCATCTTGAAAACTACTCATTTGCACAGGAAATGGATGGCTGTTTCGTACAAAACACCTCAAAATTAACCAGAAAACTTTGCTCTCATCATTTTCATTTAAACTAATGAAAATATCACGACTTAACCTAACCAATCATCAAGGGTGTATAGTTGACCTAACTGGGCATTCAATTAACCTAACCGGGCATTCAATTAACCTAACCGGGCATTCAATTAACCTAACAGGTTAATATTGGTTATTTCACCTAAATATCGTCTGATCTTTTCGTATTAGGCACTCACTGTCACATTTCGGGCAAGTTAAGGATGAGAGAATAACGCCGTAATTGATAAAAACATCCAATCCTTTGTCTTCATCTAGGGCACATGACGAATCAAGTTCTCAAAGTGAAAATCACACGAATGGCACGTCATAATTCTATCACAAACACCACTAAACTGAATCCAATTTAAAAAAAAAAATAGCCAGAACAAAACCCAACCAACTAATTAAGTCGCAGAGTAGCGAAAAAATATCCCAATCAGGAAAAATATTTTATGAAAAAAGTACATTATAGCCAAAACAGGAAATATATTTTATTAAAAAAAGTACATTTCAACAAATTTGCACAACATAAGATATATTTTCTTAGTCAGTTTTGAATGGCAATTCAATACAGTATATTGTACTGTTTTAACCGCGCGTGAGCGGGTTAAAAGACGAATATTAACCCTAATTCCTAATAAGCCCTAACTCTAATGCTAATTCCTACTCAGCCCTAACTCTAATACTAATTCCTACTCAGCCCTAACCCTATTACAATTTCCTATAAAGATCTAACGGGGAAGTAACTAGGTCAAATTTAAACCCTACCTAACCTACTAAACGTTATTTGGCCTAAACCGGTTTTGTTCTAGTATGTCGATAATTGGCCATATAAGCCCCTACGAAGACTCTGGGGAGGACTTCGAAGCTTATGCCACTAGGGTGAGGTTGTTTTTCGAAGCAAATTCCATTCCTGATGCTAAGAAAGTTTCTACTTTCCTAACTATAATAGGCCCTAAAACGTTTGGCTTAGTTATGGACCTAGTTGCTCCTAAAGCACCGGAAACTTGCACCTATAGTGAATTGGTACAGGCCCTAAGCAATCTACAGTACAAACCCTGAGTAGTTCTCATCTATGAACGTTTCAAATTTTATTCGAGACATCAGACTGCGAATGAAAGCATTGCAGAGTTTGTTGCAGGTATAAAAGCCAAAGCCGTACTTGTAAATTTGAGGACAAATTAGACGAAATGCTAAGAGATAGGTTTGTAATGGGTCTCAAAGAAGAGTCTACCCAGAGAGCCCTATTAGTTATACAGAACCTAACTTTTAGTCAGGCTGTAGAAATAGCTGCGGCTAGGGAAGCAGCTGCTAAAGATGTTAGAGCTTTCGGCAGTCACAGTGGTAAGGCCCAACACGTAATTAGCTTTAAATCTTCTAAGCCTGGCAGACCTAATGAACCTACTAGACAAACAAATAAAAGATATGCGGCAAATAATTTACTACTAAACCTACTAATTCGAACGCTAAACAGGAGGAAAAGCCTTCCAAACCATGTACTGGGTGTGGAAAACACCAATGGAAGAAGGACTATGCTTTTAAAGAAGCAGTTTGCCGAAACTGTAGTAAAATAGGCCACAAAGCTAAAGTTTGTTTTTCAAATCGCGTTTCTCGCCGAAAGCGTAAGGTTTCCTGTTGTGTATCGTGGAAAGGGAAAACAAAATTGTTTATCCTTAATAACCAAGGTGTTAAAGTGAACACTGATCGTTATGTCAGTGGCGTAACTAGGGTGGGGCAGGTGGGGCGCGTGCCCTGGGCGCCAAATTTGGGGGGGGCGCCATTTTTATGATTAAAAAAAAAAATTAAGAGTAAAAACATGCTCTTTTGGAAATGTACCGGTACCATATCTCTAGCCATCGAATTTCCATGAATTTCAGATTTTTTAACTTCATTTAACTTTATTAATTCATTCTCTTTTTATTAGAATTTTATTATGATTATTAATTTATTCTATTTTTTGTTTCTTTCTCTAGAAAATTTTACCATGAAGCGAACATTGCCAATACGAAAAGCCGAAAAAAGCTGAGTGGAGCAGAAGGCAGGAAGAAAAGAAAAATGCAAGAAGCAGAAGCTAAAAAGTCAAGTGGCTTTATGATGTCATTTCTTGAACAGCAACAAGCTGGTCCTTCATCAGCATTAACTGCATCAGATATGAGTGTTGACCAACCCGCCAGTGTATCAGAAGGAGAATTAAGTGTCTTTCAAGAACCAGAAGTGTCTTTCAAGAAGCCAGAAGATACTAAAACTTTGAGTAGCGAAAAGCAGGAAAAAACAGCACAGCCTATACCAGATGCGATTCAGCATCACGATATAGGCTTCTTGGAGTTTGATAAAATATCAAAAAAAGTAATTTATCAGATGCCCTGAGGACAGAAATGGTCACATTGGGTTCGAAGTATTTTCAAAATAGTGAAGGGCCATTTGTTCCTACACAAAACCGATCAATGAATGAAAGATGTTTAAAAGAAAGTTGGGAAATGGATGTGGAGAAGTTTGGCGCTCATGGCTTGTTTATTCTCCAGAGAAGAAGCAGCTTTTTGCTTTTGTTGTTTGCTATTTTCTCAAATTGACAATCAGTCTTCATTGGAGCAAGAAAATGGGTTCAATCATTGGAAAGCACCAGAAAGGCTTAGCACCCATGAAATGCAAAAAATCATCGATACTGCTTCACCCAATGGAAGGAAATGGAAAGAAATCTTTTAGAAAACAGAGGAATCATTGACGTAGAGCTTCAAGCTCAAATTGCAACAGAAAAACAAAAATGGCGAGATGTTCTCCACAGAATTCTCCATTGCATAAAATTTTTAGCGACTCAGAACCTTGCATTGCGTGGTCACAAGGAATCCCTATCCCTTAGACAGGAAGAGGAAAGCAATATTGGAAATTTTCTTGGGTTATTAAAATTGTTGGCAAGGTTTGATCCTGTCATGAAAGAACATCTCAGTATTTTGGAAAAGCACCCTGGAAGAACATCATATTTATCTCCGTTAGTGCAGAATGAATTTATTCAGCTGATGGCTTCTACTGTTCGCCAGAAATTGTTACAGAGCATTCATAAGGCCAAATATTTTGGCCTCATGTTTGATTCTACTCCAGATCAAGCACATCGAGAGCAAATGGCAGAAACAGTTCGTTATGTTGATATTGATTTTCAGGAGAAAACAATTTTTATATAAGAGTCTTTTCTTGGATTTATCCAATTAAAACGAAAGGATGCTGAAAACATTGTGGAGTGATTTTGGAACAACTGGAAAAAGACAAAATGCCATTAGAAGACTGTCGATCTCAATGCTATGACAATGCTGCAGTTATGGTTCAACAGAGGATTATTGAAAAAAATAGCAAAGCTATTTTTGTAAACTGCGATAATCATTCTCTCAATTTGGTTGGAGTGCGTGCTGTTAACCATGATGCAGTGATGGTGACTTTTTTTGGTGCAATTCAGTCGCTTTATTCATTCTTTTCACGTTCAACTCTCCGTTGGCAAAAGCTGAAAGATGCCATACCAATAGTTGTCAAATCTGAATCTGAAACTCGATGGAGTTCCAGAACAGAGGCTGTGAAGCCTGTTCATGAATACTTTGATATTATAGTGGAACTCTTGCAAAGCATGGTTGATGATTAAAATGAAACTGCTGATACAAGAGGTGATGCAAGGCAGGTGCTGAATCAAATTTTGACTTTTCATTTCTTGGCTTTGCTTGGATTTTGGAACAAAATTCTTGTTCGGATTGATCGTGTTCAAAAACGACTCCAAGATCATACCATGAATTTCATGATGCTGCTTATGATTTAAAAGCCCTCAAGATTATTTTTTAAGCAGTCGAGAATCATTGGCCAGTGAATCACTTGAAGCAGGGCTGAAACTGTGTGATGAATGGGATATTCAAGTAGAAAGACGCCCCAGAAAGAAGAAACAAATGCCTGGTGAAAAATCCAAGGATGTAGGGTTAACTGCGAAAGAAGAAATGATGAGAATAATGAAAGAAACTATTGATCGTCTCCATAATGAAATGGAAGAAAGATTTATCCGTCTCCATGACTTGGATTCAAAATTTGGATTTCTTTTAGATGCTAGAGGATTATTGTTTGACTCAAATGAAAGCAACAGTAATCATGACGTAAATATCTTAAAGAAAAGTTGTCTCAACCTTGGACAGTTTTATAGCAATGATATTGACGGCTTTGAGCTTTATGAAGAGATCCTGGATTGTAAGATGCTTCTGAAAAGTCGCCCAAATGTTCAGATTTCTAAAGCTGAGGAACTCCTCAAGTTTATTGTTCAGTATGGAGATGAAAATGTTTTTCCAAATTTGAGAGTAGCTATTCAGATAATGCTCACTATTGCAATTTCAATTGCCAGCTGTGAGCGATCTTTCAGCAAGTTAACATTGATCTTATCATATTTGAGAGCTTCAATGGGCCAAGAAAGACTTTCTGCTTTGCCTTGCTCAGCATTGAACGTGAGGAAACTGAAATAACAAATTTTAATGACATTATTGATAAGTTTGCATCAGCAGAAGTAAGAAAAATGCATGTTTAGTGTGAAGTTCCAAATTATTCATTAAAAGAGCCAAAAATAATAGGTGCAAACAAGGCATTTCTTTAAAGTACCATATAATTGGAATGATTTTTGTCAGTATCTAATATTCTAATTGCTAATTCTGCTATCGGTAATTCAGTAAAATTCAAGAAAACATCAAAGTGTATTCTCATGAAAAGTTATGCCTCTCCTTGTACATATATTACTTGTTTCTGTTGTAATTCGGCAAATAATTAACCATACTTTGGTTCTATAAAATTAAATTGTATTAATAGAAATTTAATATCAACCTTAATAGTAAATATACGCGGTTATGTATATGGATAGAAAAACATTAAAGTATAAACTGTAAAAATAATTTTTATGAATTGTATTTTCATTTCATTTCAATTTATTTTTACATATTTTTGTAGTTTTATATGTATATAACTGTTTTTCATTTTCATTTGTCATAAAATAAACTTCTTCTTAAAAGTATATTTTGTTAGCGGTATTATTACGAGTAACCAGTTTGAGTACCATGATAAGAATTCAGCCAG
The DNA here is from genome assembly GCA_023014485.1 of Bathynomus jamesi. Taxonomy (NCBI): domain Eukaryota; kingdom Metazoa; phylum Arthropoda; class Malacostraca; order Isopoda; family Cirolanidae; genus Bathynomus; species Bathynomus jamesi. The sequence continues at coordinate 221,679 of JAJOZX010000367.1, read as the reverse complement.
AATTTTAAAGAACACTGGTTTTAAGGGCGCCATTTATTGATTTGCCCTGGGTGCGATCAACCCTAGTTACGCCTCTGCCTGTAGGTCTTGCACGAACTCACTATAGAATATCCTTAATATACCTTGTTTACCTCGTTGAAGTTCCGTGCGTTGGTCTCTCTTCACACGAAGGTCAAGCTGATGGCCCCGCCTCTAGGCCTGCTTGATGGAGGAGCGAGTTGCTTTCTTGCGCTCTCCACCGCACATAGCCAGGTGCACCCGGTTCATCTGGTACCATCTTGAGCCAGGCATCTAGGCTTCTATTGAAGATTTGAACTTTGACCCCTGTAACGTTTCTGAGGTCCTTTGGAAGCGGTTAAAAAGTCTTGGCCCCCTGACAACCAAGCTATTTTTTCAATGTTGAAGCGGTCCCTTGCCAGGCTTTAATTTGGGAACATTGCACATTCAGACTTTCCTATTTTCCAGCGTTGTTTGGATGGTAATTGGGTTTAGTTTGAGATTTGGTACCAGTTTTTCAATCATTTTCTATATGTAGATTATGGTGTACCTCTCTCTCCTTCTTTCCAGGGAGTACAGATTTAGTTTACGTAGTCTTTCCCAGTAGTTGAGATTTTGCAGCCATCAATCTTAGCTGTGAAATGTCTCTGAGTTTCTTCTAGTTTATTAGTTTCTTCCTTTTTATATGGGGACGTCAAGACTGAGCAGTATTCAAGTTTTGGTATGATCAGTGTTCTCATCAGTAGAATCATTACTGTCTTGTCCCTTCTTTTGAACATTCTTAGTACCTGTCCCGTGACTCTTTTTGTTTTGTTTATCGCTATCTGATTTTGTGTCTCAAATTTGGCATCATCGGTCATTATAACCCCAAATCGATCGTTTTTGTGCTTCTCTGAATTTCCTGTCGATCTGTCCAGAGCATAATATGCAGTTTGTTTAAGTTCCTCATTTCTACCATATTTCAAGAGCTGAAATTTCTCGGTGTTAAATTTAAGTTGTGAATATTTTTTGCACTTTCTTTTTTGTATAGACGTATGTTCTTAGTTTTTTTAATAAAATTATGACAGTTTGTATGCTTATAGTAATAATAATAATGAGTCAGGAGGGACAGAAACTGGCACAAGCTCAAGTAGAGTTGCCATCTCCGAATTTGGGCCGGAGTCTCCGGAAATTCAACCTTGTCTCCGGGCTCCGGTCGGAATAGGTCAGAAATCTCCGGATTTTCATGCATTCTAGGATCCGTTAGCAGATTTTATAATTTAAATATTTTTAAGCTAATTTTTGGAACCTTTATTACAAATTTCAAGTTTTATTTAAAATGGTTTTTGCTTTATTATGTCTTTTAATAAACTTCGCTACTTTTCAAAAAATATATTTCACTGCTAACTCTGCCTGATAGCGCCATTATGGCGGTAGCCTCTGGGTAGTGTTGCCATCCTTTCAATATATTACTTGCTTTTATTCTAGAGTTAACTATCATTACATTAGTTATTGAAATAATTCTTTCGACTGTAACACTTTAGTAAATAAAAAATCTGAAGAAAATACCTAAGACTGAATCTTCAGATTTTTTTCAGATTAGTGCCAATTTTAATTAAAAAAATTGACAGTGTAATTCAAAGTACTGTACTGTACTGTAATTCATGCGTTTATGAGACAGTATTTTTTGTACGTGTCTGTTTGTTCTTATGTTGTTTGTTCTATGTTCTTATGTTCTTTATAATCAATTACTCAATGACAAAGGAGCGTTTCCACTCCTAAAAATTTGTTAATATAAAATCTCCGGACTCGGAAAGCTTTGGAGGTGGCAAGTTGGCATCCATACATTCGAGCTAGACAAATGAACTCCATACATCTCCGGACTGAAACCAGAGTTACCAATTTAACGATTTTGTCGCTAAATTTAGCGACTTTTGGTGAGTTTTGACTACGTTTTTTTTAGCGTTTAGTGTAATTTTAGCTACTTTTTGTCGAGCTGACAGTCTCGTCCATTCCTTTGGGTTGTATGGCCTTATATATTTGTGCGACTATCAGTATAGCATTTTTTTTTTTACATAAAAGGATCAATGAGCAAGAAATATAATCAACGTTTTCGAGTGGAATGGCTCCACATCACATCTGGCGACTTTTTGGCTTCTTTTTGAAGTGATTTGGCTACTCCTTTGGCTACTCTACTCAAAATTTTAGTGATATTTTGGCTACTCCACATCTAGCAACGTTTTGGCTACTTTTTGAAGTGAATGTAGTGACATTTTGTGAGCCTGAGTTGGCAATCTTGACTGAAACGTTATCAATCATGAATTTCGGAGCAACAAAGCAAGTGGACAAAATAGTGATTTTTGGGTGTTTTTAAAGCTTTAAAATTAGTTTCCTAATTATCGAAAGACTTTGATTTTCAGATATATATTAGTTAAAGGCCTCACCTTGTGATACATGATATATATTTTTTTATTATTATATAAGTTTAAGTAAACCGATGAGACCGGAACTCTAGAGTGGTTTTGGCGTTTTAAAAATTTGTAGTTTTTGCCGTTTCTTAGCTAAACTACTCGTTTCTTAGCCTCTGTCCCCAACAAGATGTTTTTCATATTAAATGCCCTGTTGATTGATACCTATTATGAATTTCTACGTCAATTCATTCTAATTACAGAGTTTTATCAAACCTGAACCAACGTTAAGTTAGGCACCCTCCAAAGATATTTTCTCACAAATAATTTGAAATAAGTTAGGCCTGGTATTTAATTAAAGATTTTTTGCTTCACACATATGTAAAATGTATTATGTTATATAACATTAGCATAAAGGTTATGGAATTTAATGAGTTAGAGCTGTGTGACTGGGCTACTAAGTTGACCCTATTGACCCTAGGCTGGGACTAGATTACAAAATTGCAAAATTTTTGCATGACGCTCCCGTTTGTGGAGCCTTTCCCAAACTGTGAAACTCGCAAAATATTGATTGCACGTGTTTACTTATCTCCCATAGAATATATTATGCACATTTCCGGAAAGAAATTCGCCGAAGAAATTTTAAACTCTCAAAATATTCCCCCTCCCAAATTACTAATTAGTAATATCCAAGTAATTTAATTTTTACAACGAATTTCTGTCCGCAACTGTACAGTAAGTAGCAAGATCAAAGCCATAAATAAATTGTGAGTCCTCATTATGTGTTTCTGTAGTTTAAATTAACTTTAGAAGTTATAGAGGGCCCCATAAGTTAATGTAGGATTAAATATAGTGATCAGATTTTAAATATTGGGTTGTATGGAGGTTATTAGTAATTATTTATATCTTCATGTAAATATCTTCGTGTGTTTTGTGTACTTTATCTACATCGAGCGAAGTAACATGAAAAATAGGTTTAGAAATAATTACATTGAATTGATTGTAAGCAAACTCAATAAATACATTTAACTCGTGAATCGATAGTTGTGTGTATTACTTATTCATTGTCTCGATTAAATTAATTCCTTATGAAAAAATGAACAGTGATTATAAATAATACATAAAGACAGTGAATTAATAGTGACAGTTCGAAGCAGTGAACTATATATATAGAAAAGTTATCCTCGTTATTGGCATATTTATTACAGAAAACGGTATGGATATTACACTGAATTTCGATCAAGAAAAGCGAAATATTATAAAATAAAATAATTCCTTAAATGAATAACAACCATTTAACGCAAATGTCTGCTTCAGAACAAAACATCTAATGAAGTAAATCTTACACCACTAGTTCTCCCTCCTCATCTTGCGCGGAATATTCTCCTATACAAGCGTCGTTCTTTACGTTAATTATCCTGCGTGTTTGCAGTTAAAAAAAAAATATATATATATATATATATATATATATATATATATATATATATATAAGTTGATGACATAAAATAACCAACCAACTTAGAACGACCACCCAGGGGCGTACCTAAAGTATTTGGCACCCGGGGTGGATCCTTCCTTTGGCACCCCACATAAATAATTTTAAAATTTAAACACAGACAAATATATTATGTTTGCGAGTAGATTTTTAAACAGTAAAGTACTGTCATAAGCAAATTGGAAATAAGAAAAATGCAGGCATTAAAAATTCAGTGAACAGGTAATACTGCATTTTATTTTATACAAAAAACACAAGAAATCCAGTCTCAACGCTCAGCCTATTCTTCAAAGGTAAATAGAGAGGATTCACAGTCTCTGCTTTCGAGCCTTAATTTCTGCAAATTGATCAATGACCATCAAAATTCACCTTCTTTGCATATTCATGTTCAATTGAAAGTAAAGCCAGATTTGTCAATTTTGTCTGACTCATGGTCGAGCGAAAGAAATTTTTTATCAATTTCAATTTGAAAAAACTTCTTTCACATGAAGCAATAGAACATAGGACAGTCAAAAAGAATCTCAAACACAGTGACAAGCTTGGCAAAGATTCACAAAAATCCCATTTCACAATAAACTTCAGAAACTGCAATGCTGTCCATTTTTTTGCCTCTTCTACGCTGATTTTGGCAGCTTCCAAATGTCTCCGAAGTCGTCCAATTTCCACACTGATATCTTCATCAAAGAATTCATCGGAAATCTGAGTCAGATTTGGAATATACTTCCGAAGTTCTTCTTCTGTTGCAACAACCAAAGTGTTTGGCTGAATAACAGCGAAGATTGACAGAATTTGATCCATTGCCTTAGAACGAATCTCCAATTCTTGATGAAAGCGATCAAGACATTCAAACATAGCCCTTTTTACTTCCTCTGGCAATGTGAGATCAGCATCCTTTGCCATCTCTCCTGGCATCCTTTTTCGGAGCTTTACTCTCCCTCTTCTCTCCATAGAAATGTCCATTTCCTCACACTTTGTAGTTGCATAATGAATGGCCCTCTCCACAATTTCATTGCGTTGATCTTCAAGAAATAGTTTCAGAGAATGATTTGCACAAGGCACAAACAAAGCCTTGGGATTAATCTCTCTGATCTTTGACTGAACACATACTTCAAAATTAATCCTGACATTGCCTGAGCCATCTCTTCTCTTGCCTCCTTCATTTTTCTTTGTTGGAATCAGTAGTGTGGGCGCAAAATGGGAGAGTGCAGAGATAATGATCAATGTTGCAAAGGGGGGTGGGGGTATGCACTGAAGGGGGGAGAGGGAAGGGAGCTTCGGGGGGAGAAGGGAGGATGACCTCCCCCCAAAGGGGTTGCCTTAACCTAAGAGAGGAAGAGAAAGGAGAGACGGAGGAGGTCTTTGGGGGAGAAGGTGGGATGTCCTCACTCTCCCAAAGGGAAACTAACCTAAGTTTTAACCTTAGAAGGAAGGGTAGTGAGATCTTTATTCCACCGAAGTTCGCATCTTTATGAAGGTCCCGAAGCCGAGCAGGCCTTATATAGAGGAGGGTTGAGTTACCAGCTATCACTTTTTATTTTAATTGTTCAGGTATACATTATTAGGGTGAGTTGCTACATACCACCATTTATTTTAATTCACACGAGTTACCAAAGCAAACGAACTTTCTCCTTTAAGAGAATTAATTATTAAAACAATATTAACATTAAAAGAAATACATTTAATCTGAAATAAATAAAACACCATTACAGCATTCTGTTTATTCAGACGAAAAATATATTGGGATGATAAAAGAAACTAAAAATAAAATAATATATATATGAAACGTATATCGTCAAAACGTTAATATATTGAAAATAAAATGCATACACTTTAATTCACACGAGTTACCAAGCAAGTGAACTTTCTCCTTACCATATATATATATATATATATATATAGAAAATCAATAACAGAAAGAGTTAACTATTAAAACGAACCCGATATTAACTGTCTATTTAATTATGACTCCTTTCTTGCGATTGAAAAACAAATTGCATCAGAAAATAAACACCTTTTATATATATATATATATATATATATATATAATATTATATATATATATAAGAAAAACTAATTATTTAAACGCCGTTCTATTTACGTTCTTTCAAATCATCTCTGGAAGGAAAAATGTATAAATTGGAGGCAAGTGAGCCCTCGAGGCAAAGGCTGACCGCGAGCTGGCGAGAATGGAATGTGGGCCAAACTTTCACCAAAATACTCGCTTTCATCTCCACTCGCTTCATGCGAAATCTTACAATGTATATAAATGTTTTTATTAACTTCGTTGTTTATATGTCTTTACGTTTAATTGGTATGGTATCATCTTAGTTATTGAATTGAATGAATCAAAAAATGGAAAGAATTTAATAAAATTACTTTTCGTAGTGAAGGTAAAACTGAATTTAAAATTATATATATATATATATATATATATATATATATATATATATATATATTATATAACCAGAGATAGATTTTTGTCAGAGAAAGTGAGGACCACACACACACACACACACACACACACCACACACCACACACTGGCTTCTTTTACGTGCGACTTTTCCTAAAAGTTACTACATTATTAACCCTGTCCATCCTTCATGCAATAAAAAAGTTCTACTTTATTGGTAACCTTCGATTAGCATCCCCCCGAATTGTTCATTTTAACCAGGGTCAAACTTTTCACTCCGCCTTAGACCTACAGTTTAACGTGGAAGCCGAACTAAGCTGCAGCACGGGCGGGCAGAAATTGCTTGGGATGCATTACTTATGGAGGTACTTCTTGTCCTTGTAACTCCCTCTCTTTCATGTACACTTTCCACATTGTGTCCGACAACTATTACAGAAGCTCTCCAAATTTGTTGTGAAAGATGCTTTATGCAAAAGTGTAATGAAAAAAAGAACAGCTTCAGAATTCATTCACGCCATGCGTACACGTATCTCGTGTACACAGTTAGTGGAAAATAAAACGCACCAATGAAACTCTAGACTCATTTAAAATATTTAATATATATATATATATATATATATATATATATTATTATTATATTAGGGCGGCTCGTTTTTACACTTTTTCGATATTTGATTGGGGGTAGTGCGGAAAAGTTGCGATTTGGAGAGAAAATAAAGTGTGTAAAATTTTTTTTATCTACGTCAATACCTTCCGGTGGCAGCGAGTCCTTAAAAATCGAAAAATAGGTCTAAAAACATAAAAATACGATATTTGAAAAAAATATTCATAATTATATTTGTGAGTATTTTTGAACGGGGGTAGATTGGAAAATGGTTTTAAAGACTTACAAAATAAACAATAAAAATTTTAGAAGATCAGCGTACAATGTACGCTGATCTTCTAAAAATGTTCTTTCATTTGGGGGCACTTTTTTTTCTTTACAGCAAAAACAAGAATTCCAATTACCACATTTACAAGAAGCAATATCAAATAGTTGTTCCGAATGTTCCTGAAATGACTTCAATTTACTTTTGTAACTTTCAGAATTCCTTTTTAGTTTACCTGTTTTAAGTAAGGTATTGTACTTATTATGATAGTTTTTGAGCATATCATGTATTCTTTTCCTTGATAAAGTTGGGATTGAAGCTGTGAGCCATATCTCTTGAAGTTTGGAAATGATGTCATTGGCAATAATCTGGAATGGAGGATCTTGGCCTGTCGTTTTTCTGTTGTTCTGGTGCCAGAGATAAGCTCTTAGCACATCTCCATAAGTAGGTTGACCGATGCTATGGCATTTTGCTAACGTTCTGGTTACTTTTAAAGGTTTCTTTTCAGACATTATAAATCTATTTACGATATTTACCAACTAACTGCGGGTAAATGGTGATATACCACGGTTGATGAACAAGTTATAACACAACCTCTCGCCACACGTGACCACAACAACTGACAACGTCGCTTCCTTTCCCAGCTTATATAGGGTAGGGAACGGGGATGTAGCAGTGTGCAGTGTGCAATGCACAGTGTGCATTTTATATAATGTTCATTGTTCAATGACTGCTATTAATTTATTCAAGCCTATAATAGTGTTCTCAGGGTTGTTTGCACAGAAATATACCGGAATTAACATTTGTAAACATCTTGTTAAAACTTGCTTCAAATCAATATTTTGGATGTTTTAACGGCTAAGACGCCACCGGAAGTTATTAACAGTTTGTGCTGAAATTTTTATTGTTTATTTTGTAAGTCTTTAAAACCATTTTCCAATCTACCCCGTTCAAAATACTCACAAATATAATTATGAATATTTTTTCAAATATCGTATTTTTATGTGTTTTAGACCTATTTTTCGATTTTTAAGGACTCGCTACCACCGGAAGGTATTGACGTAGATCAAAAAAATTTTACACACTTTATTTTCTCTCCAAATCGCAACTTTTCCGCACTACCCCAATCAAATATCGAAAAAAGTGTAAAAACGAGCCGCCCTATATATATATATATATATATATATATATATATACAGAGAGAGATTTTTGTAACTCGAACCTAACAGTTGTGTAAATCACATTAGTAATAATAATAGCTAATTCGGTTTTCCTTTTCCTGAATTGTTCATTTTGACGAGGGTCAAACTTTTCACTCCGCCTTAGACCTACAGTTTAACGTGGAATCGCTGTAGCGGCTGAAATGTCAACGCCTGATCTTTCAACCATCACCCCAGAGTATTAACCACTAGGATACCTAGGGTACCCATTTATCTACCATCCAAGCAGACATTCAATAACTAAATACAAATTAATCACCCTCCTACGCGAGAAGTAAAAAGAATAGTATGGCAGCAAAACATGATAATGCACAAAAATCTTCTAGATTTGATGTTTGTGTCATAGGATATTACTTTGCTGTTAATGTCAGAGTAATGAAGAGTAGCGGCGCTAATTTTGTTTCCTGCGGTACTGAGCTGTGCCACTCTGATGAATATATCCCTACAACGAAATGCATCCGAAAAAATGAGGCTCAATTTAGTGTGGCCGCAATGAATATATTCCTATAACAACTTATGTCCGAAAAATTAAGGCTCAATTTAGTAGGGCCGCAAAAATAATAATGCACACTCTGGAAATCTTCTATAGAGAGGGTTGTTGCAGGGGATATTGCGTAAAGGGGTGGGTTGGTGAAAGCCGAGAAAAGTATTGTGGGAGAACTGAGAATAGCATGACAGCAAAACGCACATTAGTATTGTGGGAAAACTGAGAATAGTATGGCAGCAAACCGTAATAATGCACAATCTGGAAATCTTCTATACAGATGGTTGTTCAATGTTGCGAGGGATATTGCATAAAGGGGTGGGTTGGGGAAAACCAAGTATGGGCGCAAATATTGCCGTGGTAGAGACAGCAAGGGGTAATACGAGCTTTAAATCTACGGAGAGAATATAAAGACACCGTTAGTCGTCCAAAGCATGGACCCGTATATCGGTGTTACGATTGGTACACAAATTAGACCCCACCCAGTTACAGTGACAACCAATCATTACGAGCCGCTCTTAGTCTTTTGGGGCGGTGCTTGGTGATCGTACATAAAAGGAAATGTTTTCAGCTGGGAGTCACAGTAGTTATTTCCACCAGTGAATAAACATTCCCTCTGCTAGTGAGTAAACATTCCCTCCGCTATGAATCAAGAAATTTATAGTTTTCCGGATTTATATCAAGATGGTGATATTGTAGCATTGTCCACAATTAATCTTTTAATGCGGTTGACCGGGATGGATTATTTCCAACGCAAACCGTTGATGATATTTGCAATGACGCTCCTTACGATCCGACGCAAGGGACTACCATAGAAATGTAAGTGTCTATAACTTTATTTTTTTAGTCAATTACTTGCGAACTGTCAGAAAGAGGATTATTTCATCATAATATATATGGAGGGTTGTAGTAATTCACCTCGTCAAATACATCATTTAGGTAATCGCCATTATGCTAAAATCGATTCATAGAATTTTTTATAGCAATCTTTTGCATGTTTTTTTTATAAATTCAAATATTATTCGTAATTACCTCATAAATGAACTTCTCTGAGCGGTTCAAAGATATCTTCACATTGTAATATCTTACTATATGTATACTCTGTATATGTTTTTATTAAAAAAGATTCAGTATGAACATTATTCTTTCTCCTTTAAGGTCCGATGAGGATTTGACACGTGTTATACAATCTTTTGAAGAACTCGTGTCATGGACCTGAATACGGAGTAATTACCGAGCAGTCAGCCCAACGATTGTCACATCATTAACGAAATAATGTGTTTTTTTGTTTCGATCTTTTTTGGGGGAAGAAGACGCAATGTATTTTCATCAATTTATTAAATGAAAGAAATCATGTTTTTAGTACAACAACCATCTTAAACTACAGAATATACAAACTAACGTTACAAATATATATATACACGAAAACATCATACTATACAACGAGTATGCACAATTGGAAAACGGCTTTTTATCTGTCTGCATACCATTTCATCGTTTCGTTGAATGTGACACGGGTCGAATAATTTTTAAAAATTTAGTCTTTACCACGTGACATACGCATGAGAAATGAAATGCAGTACATCCTGCATGTATTACTAAAATATCCTTGTAACCGGAATGGGTTCCATACAACTTCGGGGATATGTAACTGATCGAGAAATTTTACAATAACAGAGTCACTCCAGGGTTGAGTCCCGAGTGAATCAAAATAGTACAGGCGGTCCCTATTTTTAAAATAGATTGCAAACCAATGAATCCCTTCATTACCGATGACATCTGTGTTCACAATAAGACTACCGCAATCTCGCGTAGTTGGCAAATTCAATGTTTCATTCTTCGCAAACACACCGATAAATTTGGAACGTGTGATCCGTTCACTATTCATTACTCTCTGAAGTGTATTCGCATCCATTTTAAAAGTCAGTGATAACGCCCCTAAATCTGTCTACTTCTATTAGGGCTTGCGACTCGAGGTATACTAGTACACTAATAGGCGCGTCTATAAGCTTGGTGAATTCCAACCTCACTGAGATGTTTCCGCTCTGTTGTGGACTTAAATGTGTATTTACGCTAGCAGATAAGTCAGGTGTAATGTCAAACGGATAAAGATTAAATTGATCAATGAATTCTTTCTGCGTTACCACATTACCGAGCTCATCACAATCACCTGCAATATGGGCCAGATTACTATAGCTCTCGCGCAAAGAGGTAACACAGTATCTGACGAATAGTCCGTATTAAATGTTCCTCCCAACGCAATGCCATTAACGTATAGAGTTATATTTTTAAGTCCGAAATTCTCGAATTTAAAGGCACTCTTTTTATATTTTCCATTCACCGAAGCATGGTTCTGCATTCCGATTAATATCCTTTTAGGAAGATTTCCCAGGGCGATGTTTTCTATCTACTTCGACGCCAACCCTGCAGGCACCGTGTATAGTTTGATTTGTACTCTGTTAATAGGGTATTTTACTGTAGCGTGTAGTAAATTTTTCTCAATTTCTAGTTGTTTTGGTGAACTTAATTTCACTCGCCGTACACGGAGGTATGTCTCCATAATGTGAACCACAACGGGTTTTGCTCCCTCTGATCAGCATCCAGATTTAAGCAGATCTCAGGACTCGTGCGGGTGAGCTTTATTTTCATATCCACCCTATTCACAAGCAACTTCTGGAATGTGAAATCTGTATGCAGACGTCCAAAACACTCGTATATCTTCTTTTTAGAATTTTTAAATTTGTCCTTTATACTACTTTCGTCTTTAGTTTGATAATATCCCTCGGCACTTAAAAAGGTAGCCTTCGCTTCTTTGGAAAAGTTGAGGACATTTTCCAGATAGGCTCGTAGGTGATAGTACCCCGTGCCTGCCGATATGTTGACCTGATTTAAATATACGTCACACTGGTTGAATATGGAGTGCAGAAAGTTTGTTTCAGGGTATACAGCATATTTGTCATCGCAGTCCGTTCCATCAGAATGGGCTATACGTAGTTTAGCGTACATGTGCACACAGCTTGGATCAAAAAAGTAAGGGCCTGAGCTGGGTATCACGAATTCTATAGGGCACTCGGGGAACTAATTGTGTTTAAAGGGTTAATTGTAATAAAGTCACTGTGTTCAATAGAAACTTGAGTTGGGGCTCAAAGAGGGATAGCTCCGATTTACAGCATTGTGAACTACACGGATGGATGAAGCGTGCCATGACGAGTTAGAAATAGTGCCTCCTCTCTCGACAAGTAGTAAACAAACTATGATTCATGAGATCAATGTTCTTAGCTTATATCAGTTAAAAAATGGTCAACCATAGGTTTCATTCGCTTAGAACACTTCTTTTTTATATCCTTTTACGTTAATGCCACGTGGTGGTAATCCCTTCTTCGGCCAGTCCTCTTCTTCCCACCACCACGCATTTTTCTCTTTGCATCTTTGACGATTTCATCCCGTGCACGTTTTAAATGTTTTTTTAGAGCTTCTTTAGGTTTAGCCCCAGCCAATATGTCTTCTGCAGTGTTAAGACCTGATTGTAGCGCTTCCTTCCGAGGTATCTGGCACCCCTCTTCAGCAAAGGAACAGCCGTACGTAGTATGGTTGAAAAAATGGACCCAAGTCCACTACCACGCTGGTATCTCACCCCTCGATAGACGGTGAAAGGCTTTCTGTCCATTATAACTCAGTGCGTCGAAAGTGCAGCTTCACTGTTAAGCTCCCGTCACCGAATGGGAAATTTTTACCCTCAATCGTTCTTATATATATTGAGATATTGGTTATTAGATTAGTTGCGACATTCACATAATGGGGTCTGTCATATGTAATACTCAAACTCCTTCCTCTATGGTTGGGGATGTGGGCAATGCGCAGCAGGCGTGCCTGGGTATCCCCAACAAACTGGTGCTCCACTATATTGCTGTAAATATAGCACATGTCTGGGGCTGAGAGCTTTCACCAATTTCTCCATCTTCAATTGATACATTAAGCTGGACAAGTCATGCTGTGCCTCGTGAAAGGTATCTCTTTGGAAGGCTGATCGATATCGCCCCTCGGTTATAATTTTGAACACTCTTCCGTCTTAATATTTCTGTTAGCCTTTGATTTTAGGATTAGAGTATGTGCAAGGTTTCCTTTGTTTACGATTTCGTATAATAAATCATTCGTAAGATTTGAGTTTTTTAAACTTACGTTTAAGTCTCTCACAACATCCTCAGCCGAACCATAACGACCCGGCCCTAGTGCTACTTCTGTACTGTAATACCGTGCAACCTTAGTCCGGGCGATACGTATAGTTTCATCCCGAGTTACCCCGGCTTTTGCACACTCATTACAGTCTCTAAGAATCGTAAAAACGGTATCTTTATAATCAATATTTAAAAAGAGGGTGTCCAGCTGAATTTCACATATCCCCACCTCATACGAATCACGACCCAATTCAATGGGTCCATGGAGCTCTGTTACAAAGTTGGCTAGTGTGTTGTTAGGGTGTACAGACAGGGACGAGGAGGACGGGAGTGTGACGTAGAAATGGTTAGGAGCCATGTTGCATACTATTTAAGCTTCATTATTGCATCAGCTTTTATATAGGTGTTGAAGCTTTCTGGGTACCCTAGCCATTTCACCAGGTACATTTTTCTCTTTCCTGAACCTTTGCTTCCTAAAATTTTCTCAATTTTAAACACATTTTTTCCTAAATTAAATGCCACTTTCTGCAACTCCTCGCGGTAAAAGCCTCCTAGATTTCTTCCCCATTCAAATCTTCAACGTAATACATCATTATCTCACCTTTAGGTCTCATAGCCCTAACTTTAAAAATCTCACGTGTCCATCCTTGCTCAAATCCCTTCGCGAATTTATTTCCCGAACGCGACAGCCTTACATAATCATTGATTTTGAAACGCGCAGTGTGTGGTGGTGGTGTTCCATCTCTTCTCACTCTGGCGTACCTCTTTCTAAAACTCGTTAGGTGTTGTCCCAATCGTGCGATGGTGTGAGCGGTTGTAGGATGAGGCCAATGATTCCAGAATGTCTAGAAATCTGTATGTGTTTTTATGTGTAAAATAGCGGTGCATGCGCTCCTTTATGGTACGTTGAACTCTTTCAGCTAAAGAAGCCTTATGTATAGAATTGGTAGTGTAATAGCTGATATTAAACTCTGTCAACATGTTCTGAAAAGCACGGCCTATAAATTCCTTCCCCATATCCGTACAAAAATAGCCAGGAACCCTGTTTTCTTTTAACATCAGCGTTTTGGTGGCTTTAGCAACTGTTTCAGGTGATTTATTTTTCAGAGGAATTAGCCACAGATATCTAGAGAATACATCTATTATGAATAGAATGTAGCGGTAACCATCGTTATACACAGAATATCTTTGCATGTCTGTTAAAGCTGCTTGCTAAATAGAGTCAATCGAAGCAGCTGTTGTCTTGGCTGTTTTAAACCTTTTTCTCACCGGCTTATGAAGCGTATAAGCGTCCTGCTTCCGCAAAAATCTCTCAACATCTTTTTTTCCTACTCCGTAAACACTTCTGTACAGTCTATCTACGCCTCCGTAGGAGGCTGGGTTAGAAATGTCATAATAATTAGGATGAAGAAAATATACATAAGGAAATTTAAATTATATTTATAATGAAAACTAGTTATAAATTAAATGGGTATGACATCAGATATATAATTAAACTATAAGGACATTAACTTAAATGAAGGGTTAAAGTGACTAAATGAAATGGACAAAAAAATAAATGACAAAGAAAAGATAAATGAGATATATATACATATAACTATGGGCAGGAAAGCTTATTGCTCAAGTTAGGAATCTGGTGGATGCCAAGATGTATCCGACAGCCTCCAAGTATCTCTCTCTTAGTGAATTATTAACAAAACGTTTTTTATTATCTTCGCCAATGTGGTATCGGAGAGTACCAGCATTCAGGAAGAACCAGGAGGTAATGTATCTCTAACAGAAGTAAGGTTAGAGACGACTTGTCATACAAATCACATCGCTTTTTAGGAAACGAACGTATGAACACATTCTGATCGTTTAGGAAGGGTCAATGTGGGTGTAGCATTTTACTTTTATAAGGAGTAAGCCTAATCAAGAAGAGTATCTTCTTGACATCTCACCCCTAAAAGAAAATGTAACTAATTACATTTTCAGAACTCAAGATGTCTGCAAAATGATTTAACTGTCCTTTTACATGCATTATTCTAAATTGATAGGTTTGCAGCATGAGGGACCATCTCATTAGTCTGCCATTAATGGACTTCACATTTCGTAAATATGACAGGAGTTTGTTGTCAGTTTCTAAGAGAAATTCTTTTCCTACCAGATAGACTTTGAATTTCTGAATTCCCCACACTATAGCAAGGCATTCCTTCTCTATACTGTAGTAGAGTACCTTTCTTCTCTGGGTAACAGTTTTCTACCTGCAAAAGCTACAGGCATTGCATTATCTTCGATGTCATATTGCAGCAGGACACAGCCAACTCCCTTATTTGAGGAATCCGTACGTAATCCGAATATCTTTGTGGTATCAGGTATCTTGAGGATTGGAGCTTCGCGAGGCAATTCTTTAGTTTGTTGAAAGCCTCTTGGTGTTCATCCTTCCAGTCTAGCTTTTCACTAATTTTCTTCCTTAGAAGGTCAGTTAGGGGAGCTGAAATGCTGGCAAAGCTTTCGATGAACTTCCTATAGAAAGACATAGTACCCATAAAGATCTTAATTCTTTTTTATTTCCAGATCCACTCATATTGAGGATAGCCTTAGTCTTCTCTTCTAGGGGTTGAAGTTGGTCTTTTCCAACTAGAAATCCAAGATACTGAATGGATGAGAATCCCAAGTGACATTTCGTCGGTCCAGCTGTGAGGCCGCATTCGTTGAGCCGTTCAAAAAGTAGACGAAGGGTAAGCAAGTGTTCCGGCCAAGTTTTTGTATTGACATATATGTTATCGAAATAAAACGAAACATGGTTTAAGGGTTTCAAAACCAGTCTCATTAAGTGGATATAGGTACTACAAGCAGTGGCGGATCTACTATGAAACTAATGAAGCTTAAGCTTCAGGGCCCCTAATCCAGGAGGGGCCCTGAAGCAACTTTTTTTTTAATGAGTGAATTTTTCAACAAAATCGATGGAGTTTTTAAGTGTTTGTATTAAAATAAGGCTATTTTAGTGATAGAATCATAAGCCAATGGGTTGAAGTACTTAATATTGACCTTAGAATATGCTCTAATACCCATTTCATATGGCCTCAAAATGCCCCTGTAATTGGTCAAATTTCAAAATTTTCTCGGGGGCCCTATTGTTGCTGGTTGCGAAGGGGCCCCCATAACAGTTCAAGCTTCAGGGTCCCAAAAATGTAGGTCCGCCACTGACTACAAGCTGTTACCAGCCCAAAGGGTAGTCTGGTAAATTGCATTAAACCTACAGTAGCTCGGTTGCAAAGGCTGTGTACTTACGCGAGGATGTTTCTAAGGGGACCTGATAATAGGCTTTACATAAATCTATTTCAGAGAAGAATTCCATTCCTGCAAACTTTTCTAGATTTTCTTCGATGGTGGGGATTGGTTCCGAGTCAAAGATGGTAATAGAGTTTAGCCTACGAAAATCTATACATACCCGGATGCTATTATCAGGTTTCCGTAAAAGTACGACTGGAGAACAATATTCTGATGATGAGGGCTCTATTATTCCAAGTTGCAAAAGCTTGGAGACTTCATTCTTGAATTCCTCCTTCAGGTGAACCAGCACGGGATAAGGTTTTTTTCATAGAGGGTCTGCCGAAGTAAGACTTATTTTGTGTTCTAACAGATTAGTGCATCCCGGGATGTTAGACAAGACTTCTCTGAAATCTGTCAAGAGGTTAAACAATTCGTCAACTTGTTCTTTCTTCAATTGAGAGTTTACGGACAAATCTTCCAAGTTGAAGGGTACATCATTCGAGAAGGCGGTCAGATGAAAGTCGTCTTCCTCAGGTTGGGGTTCGTCATTGATGACGGAAGCTTGTACTAAGAACAGTGTTCGTCACAAATTCCAGACTCTGAAATCTCCAGTTCATCTGTAACCATAAGGTTATTAACCACAGCACGCCTATGGTACTTTTTAAGCATATTAGCATGGTAGAGTTTTTCTTTCCCATTGATACTAATTAAATAATTTACCTCATTGCGCCTTTCTAAAACAGGATAGGGTCCTTTCCATTGCATTACTAACTTGTTGGTAGTAGTAGGAAGGAGTAAAAGCACCTCATCACAGGGCTTGAAAGTTCTGTCTTGTGATTTAAGATCATAGTAGGTCTTGTATAAAGAAGCACTAGTTTCGGCTTTATCTGCAGCTAACTTTGCCGTTTCCTCAAGTCTATCTCTCAAGTCAAGGACATACTGATATGTGGAAACCGTGTCCAAGTTATTATCCTTGTTTTTCCACAATTCACTCAAGATAGATATGGTGCCTCTAACTTCTCTACCGTACAAGAGTTCGAAAGGTGAAAAGCCTAATGAGCTATTGGGTATTTCCCTATAAGCTCAACTAAAGATGGTGTTGCCATATTTGTAAATAGAAAGGATCTTACAATATAATTTAAATTTACAAAAAAGAATTTTACTTAGACTAGATTCTAAGTTAAGCCTCACTTCTGTTATTAAATTACGCTCCTGAAAAAAAAATTAATCAAAATTATAACCAATCTCCCTAATTGAATTTCCCGAAAGAAAAAAAAAGGACCAAAAAGGGCTTAGCTGGTTATAAAGCCAGTTTCTTAGAAGGGGAGGACCGATGACTCACTTCCTGTGACTTCGCTCCGCTTCGACAGCCACAGTCAAACTCCTAAGGCACTGAAAGAACCTTTGAACCCAGAAGGTGATAAGGTACAGCACTGACCCGACTTGTCTGGTGCACAAAATAACGGACTGCAAGTAGTCCACACACAGGAAGGTAGGACAATCTTCCTGAAAAATCAAGAGAAATATTAACACAAAACCTAACTTTTAAGCTTAAACAATCGACAAACTAACGACCAAGTGAAACTATTCCAATCCTGTCCACAGCGCCAAATATGACAAAAAGAGACCAGGTTCTTAATTAATTTAAGATTGGAATTTAAAAATTACACTTAGTGGTTAAGATGAAGAAAATATACAAAAAAGAAATTTAAATTATATTTATAATGAAAACTAAGTTACTAAATTAAATGGGTATGACATCAGATATATAATTAAACTATAAGGACATTAACTTAAATGAAGGGTTGAAGTGACTAAATGAAATGGACAAAAAAATAAATGACAAAGAAAAGATAAATGATATATATATAACTATGGGCAGGAAAGCTTATTGCTCAAGTTAGGAATCTGGTGGATGCCGAGATGTATCCGACAGCCTCCAAGTATCTCTCTCTTAGTGAATTATTAACAAAACGTTTTTTTATTATCTTCGCCGATGTGGTATCGGAGAGTACCAGCATTCAGGAAGAACCAGGAGGTAATGTATCTCTAACAGAAGTGAGAGTAGAGACGACTTGTCATACAAATCACATCGCTTTTTAGGAAACGAACGTATGAACACATTCTGATCGTTTAGGAAGGGTCAATGTGGGTGTAACATTTTACTTTTATAAGGAGTAATCCTAATCAAGAAGAGTATCTTCTTGACACTCCTCTTCAAAGATGTTACCGCCGGGGGTGATGGCGTCTTCAACTGTGTCACGTGCGTCGCATGTTCAGGTCTTTTATCCTGTTCAGATTTCCTATCAATGTTTTGAGGACATTTATTTGTTGTAGTCTTGCTTTAATATGCTTCCATCCTAATGGTGAGGGCCTATCCCACTTTCTCACCAGATCATGGACAATGTCTACGATATTCGATCCCTGTACCTTTGATCCTTCCACAATGATCTCGCCTGTATCGGTCCATTTTATGGCTGGGTCCTCATTCAATAGATTATAAAGACTTAAACCTTTATTCCTCAATGTATGTGGGAGGGTGATTTTTAATACATGCTCGATGTTCTGTGTGACCGACCCCTTAATCTTTGGTTGGTCAGCTGTATCGTCTGGCACAGGTCCTATGTCACCATGTCCCTCGCTCCTTGTGCTGTGCCTAATAACCACGGGAATCTCTGTCGGGTTCATATAATTTTCATACTCGTGAAGAAATTTCTGCAGAGCTTCTTGGTATAAGATTCTTTTCTCATCAGGTGTTTTTTCACTGTTTAATAGGGCTAACAATTCGCTTTCCATTCTTTTAAGTCTGCTTTTACGGGGTTCTAGTCCGTGTCTGGATTCCTTTAAGACAGATTTCACAGATGCATTTTAAAAAGTCGGAGTCGATATTTTTAATAAACATCTGTTGCATTGCCCTGGGCAGTCGAAGATAGATTTTTATTAATTCACTGCATTTCTTTAGCCTCTTTGTCATTCTGGAATATACACCGTTTCAGGCTCGTTTGGAAATATATTCGTTCTTAGAAGCACCCTAAACGTGTTTCGCAGATGAAGGTCGCAAAGCAAATATCCGTAACGCGTGCTTGTAGCTTCCTCATAAACTTCCAAAAACTCTTTACGCTGATTCGGGAACATTTGATTGGCTAATACCCCAATTTGTGATACATCTCTTCGTTGCGCGAATAAGACTAGATATTGTGGATTTAGCGACACATCGCGCATGTATCTATTTTTGAAAAATAGATTCTGATTGATGAAGAACACGCTTATGTTAAGATGGTAGGAGAATACTGTAAATGTCTCGGCAAACGTTTTATCCATCTCCAACATGAGATCGTCAATTACAATGACTGTATGTTCATTTCCCTTTAACGAATTAACGTCGTATACACCTTTGTGGAACAAAATATCATCTTGGTACTCGTTGAACACTGATTGATACAAATTTTGAGAACATCTCTTCCTTTTCTTTAATGATTTTAAGCATAAACACAGTTTTACCACATCCTGTATGTCCGGATATAATACATGTGGATGGGCTCGTGAACCTGAATTTTTCTATAGAAGCCATTTCTAACACGTCACACTCCTAAGTGGATTATTTACAAAATATAATAAATATTTAAGTGACGACCCTTATATTCTACAGTCTTGCTTTTCGCTTCTCCCACAGAACAGTGAATGACGATGAGGTACAACATAATCTTTGATGTGTCTATTGTTAACTTATTTATTACACGTATTTGTAAATATATATACCTTGAATATAATCTTTGATGTGTCTATTGTTAGCTTATTTATTACACATATTTGTAAATATATATACACCTTGAATATTTCATTTATTAAATAAATCGTGTTTCAATTAGCGTTTCAATTTCTCCTTTGTGTGTGTGTGGGTGTGTGTGTGTGTACACAGGAGAAAGTTCTAAGCTCCGCCCGCTGTAAGACCAGCAAGTGAGTCATGCTACTACCTGGGCTTCCCTGCGTGCTCAGTTGATCGCAGTAAGCCCTGGACATCAGACGTGTATTCTCCCGCGTAGACAGAAAATAGTAATGGCTACCTTTAATATTTCTTGTTCGACGTTTATGAAATGGTATTCTGCAAAGTGTCAAGGTGTGGTGGATACTGAAAAACTCCCTATTCCGCCCTCCTTTGATGCTTTTAAGGCTACATTGAATCGTGGGAAGGAGCAAGATGTACAAATACCATATGGCTATTCTGGTGAGAGCATTATAGGATTTCGTGGGACAAGTGATGTGTTGAACTATGTTGTAGGACTAAACTTTATAAAAGCTTACATATACCGTGAAGTAAAAGAAACAACACGTGTAGAAGAGAAACAACGGTTATGGATAGTGAGTCTTGTTGATGAGTAGTGTGACAAGCGTTATTATGTCATGTTGCATCATACCGAATACTCGTACCCTGCGACTGAAAATGTAAATCTCGTCATCATGGAGAATCTTAAGTATTTTTATCACTATATTAATATATATCATGACGAAGTTTGTAGTGAGGTTGTGGCTAATGCCCTGTGTGAGTTTTTAACAGACTTTAGAGACGAGTATCGCTTGTTAAACAAAAGGAAAAATATGGACATATGTTCCTCTCAAATAGTGCGTCGGAATGTGAAGATGTTTAGTTTGTGGAAATGAACGTGTGGTAAAACATTAAAACCGTTATAAAATGTGTTTAGTTCGTAAAAATTACCCTGAAGGAAAATGTCTGGTGCGTATTCGGAGGAGTGGGAGTGATAAAACATTAAAACCGATATTACTTCCTGTATCGGAAAATTTCTCAAAACACCTGCCCAATATAATGGGATACAACGATTCATGTTGGATCAGCGCCGTACACGTTTCATTAGATTATGGTGTGACTCACTCCTCCCGTCGAACCGTCGCGTTGCATGCGCCTCATAGTTATCTCAGAGCTTGAGCTGAGTGGACGTGCGCTCCTCGAATACGATGGAACTTCCTTTGAGCAGCATTCTCAACGCCGTGTATGATGTCTCCGTGACGAAGTCGTTGCGCGTGTTCAGGTGTAAATCCGGTGCCGTTAACTATGTACTGGAAACGGCTTGTAGACAAACAAACAAACGGAATGTTGTTCATTTAAGTGTCGAGGAGATGAATAGAATCTTCATGATAGTTGAGAAGTGGAGTGAGGATCGTTATAAAATTCCTACAGGTGTAGGTACAAGAAGAGAGCAGATTAGTGACACCCCCTCATATGCCGTTGTTTGTACGTTGTGTATAAATAACGATCGGCCATGCATTGATATACGGCTGATGTGGAAGAATGCTTCTGATAATAACGCTCTTGTCCCTACGCGAAACCGTTTCATCCTCGACAGAATGTTTGAAATCGTCGAATTCCGCAAGCTGAAGCCTATATTAGACGCACGTGTTACGGATATGCTTTATTTTGATACGGTTCTTGAATACGCATACAATGCTCTGCTCGATGGGTTTACCGAGTGTAGGACTGAACAAGGTGAGAATGGCCTAGAGCTGGATGCTTATTTAAAAAGTTTAGACTCTTCGAAATATCATGAACTTTGGTACAAAGCACTTGATCGGTACAGTGCTGAGCTCACCTACACCGTTCACCCCAAAGAACTATTTCTTTATATAACGAGCAGCTGTCGTAACGACTTAGAAGATTATTTCAACTGTAGCTATGCAGTGTGAAGAAGAGTTCATGATTGAAAAGTTCGGGTCGGTAGAAATAAACCCTCGATTGGAAAGGCGTGTTTATAAACTTGTATTTGACGCTGTGGCTAACGATGAACTCTTTGTGCGTGCTTTTGATTGTATTCTAGACGTATTTAAAGAAAACTTACCAACCGGTTGTAAAGTGGGCACAAAAATAGTACTGAACGATATGAAGGCCCTTTATATAGAATACAGCAATCTAGGTATTTTCGCCGCAGGACTTTTGGCCGCCGGACTTTTCGCCGCAGGACATTTCGCCGTAGGAATTTTCGCCGCAAGGAATTTTCGCCGCAAGGAATTTTCGCCGCAAAATATATAATTTGTATAATATATAAATATAAGCCTACCAAATTTTCTGAACTCTCTAATACGTCGGGTTTGGATGACTTGGAAATTTTCATTTATTCATTCTCTTAAAGAAGTGATTTCATGTACTTCAAAGGTTTTGAACCCTTAGGTTTTTAAAAACCAGTTTTGATGGTTTAAAGTGATACTGCACATGCAATAACAGATACTGTCAAAGTTTTATAAAATTATATGCCCTTGTCTTTGAGCTAACTAGTCTACCCCTAAGCTCCGCCCACAATAGTTTATTTCGGTGCAGTACTTACATTTATATTCCATTACTTAAGCCCTCTAGGATGCCATATACAGTTAAAAGCAGCCGAGGAGGATAAAAATTAGTTGACGATGTTAATTACGTGTACCGAATCGACAGAAAATGTGATAAAAAATCGTATTGGAAGTGTGAAATAAAATACTGCAAGGCAAGAGTGCATACAATTTTAGAAAGTGACGCTAAAATAGTAATTTGCAAAACATTTGGTGAGCATAGTCATTCTGCAAACCCATCAAAGCCTAAAGTGTACGCCACAATAGCAAGTATGAAAACGACTGCTACTAACTCCCAATTATCTGCAAGATCACTAATTGCCGATGCTTCTGCAAGCCTAGATGATGCAGGTTGTTATCTAATGCCATCAATTGCAACTTCATCAAGAAATATTAGAAAATGGAGGTAAAAGAATATGGATATGTTGCAAAAGTACATAATAGAACGTAAACTACGCTAGGATCTTTAGGAGACATTTTTTAAGTGAATCCATCAAATAAAACGTTAAAACTAACGAAAATATTACGACTTAACCTAACCAATCGTCAACTTATTTTTAATTTTTTTAAAATTCTTTTGCGGCGGCGAAAATTCCTTGCGGCGAAAAGTCCTGCGGCGAAAGTTCCGAACGCGAGAATACAGGTATCCCTACACCTTGAGCGGTGAAATATTACTAAACCGCGTATACTGCGTAATGCAGATCAATAACAATGTAATTGTAGACTCGATTAAGTGTGAGTTTAGCGTTTTGAAAACAAAGTGAACTGTATTTATATATTTAACATAATTGTGTGTGTGTATATATATATATATATATATATATATATATATTGCCTGTACTGCTATATTGATTGCTATACGATTTCTTATTTCTTATTTTTATTTTGTGCGGTAGAAGATAAAGTGTATGTATTTATTTATTTAACATAATTGTGTGTGTGTGTGTGTGTGTCTGTATTTCTGCTATATTGATGGTTATATTATTTCTTATTTTTATTTTTTTGATTTTTGATCATTCCAATGTGTATTTATTTTCTATATATTTCCATAATATAATTGTGTATATACAGGGTGTTTCTAAAGTAACCATCTATTTTGCGAAATAATATGAATTATAAAAAAAACACCTTTAAAACATGGAAATAATATATATATTTGTAAGCTCGGCACACATTGTTGCTCTTTGTGGATAATCTTCTTGTAAGTTGTGGAACACTTGAATGTGGTATGGCTTTTTCTTTAAATCATAACGTAGAATTCTGTAAACCGTTGTTTGTGGAATTTCTAATCTGTGGGATGCCCTCCGAATCGATAATTGTGGATCCTCTTCGAATGCTTCTCGAACAGATTCGATTCTTTCGTGAGATCTTCTTGGCCGTCCAGATCTACGCTCCTCATGCACAGATCCAGTCCTCATAAATTTGTTTCTAATTCGCGAATAGCCTGGTCTCTAGGGCCTGTTTTACGAAACCTTCTCTCAAACTTTTCTCTAATTTCATTGCACTTCATGCCTTTTATCCTGCATGTTACTACATAAACCCGTTCTTGCACATTCATCATCAATGATATGGGTCTGAAAATATAATAAAATAATTAACAAAAAATCGTGTAAAGCAATTGAAATATTATAAATACATGAATTTTGTATAACAATGCACATACCATTATGCCAATATAACAATTGTTTAAAATCCCCCTATTTCACCAAAATAGATGGTTACTTTAGAAACACCCTGTATATATTTCTCCTGTATTGTTATATTGACGGTTATATTTTTTTATTATATGCATATTCCTCGTTCATGTTTCTTATACTATTATTATTTTTAATTTTTTTGATCATTCCAATGTATATTTATTTTCTATATATTTACAATATTCAATTGTATAGATATATTTCTCCTGTACTGTTATATTGACGGTTATATTTTTTGATTATATGCATATTCCTTGTTCATGTTTCTTATACTATTATTATTTTTAATTTTTTTGATCATTCCAATGTACTGTATATTTATTTTCTAGATATTTACAATATTTAATATGTAATGTTGTTTTATTTAATTCTTTTGGTTGTAAACAATTATACCAAATGGCTGGTTACGCCTTCTAAACCTACTGACGGATTTCTAAGCCAACTTTTAAGAATTAATTAAATAAATGGTAGTCTACAATCTGACAACTCAACCTGAACAAGCTATTTACGCCTTCTAAGCCACCATTCAATAATATAGGCTTTAATTTAAAAAAATAGCACAACCTGGCAACTCAACCTGTACAAGCCATTTACGCCTTCTAAGCCAACTGGCTGATTTACAACTAATAAAACAGCGGTGGGTCGGCTGAAGTGTTAATATGCACTTGGCTCCTGCTAAGTGAACACCTCTTCCGTTCTCTCCTTCTCCTGTCTTTCTCTTGGGGAATAACGCCGCCTCCAAGTTTCATGACCCCTTGTTGCACCTGCAACATTCCCCTCTCCCCCTTTTCAGCATTGAGTTGTTGCATAACCTCTCCCCCTTCATTGCATACCCCCCCCAATTTGCGACATACCCACACCCCCTTCATTGCATAACTCCCTTCCCTTTGCAACATTGATCATTATCTCTGCACTCTCCCATTTTGCGCCCATACTACTGAAATCCACTGGGTCGATTTCGCTTCATAGTGGATGTTTTCTGCAAAATTTTAAAATCAAAAGGTATAAAGCATGAACATAAGTGCAAACACAACTCCTAAAAAAGCAGAAAACTATAAGCATTACTCACAAATAACTAGACCACTGACAAAATGAAAATTAACAATATATCCAGTAAATAAAGAAGTAAAAAAATTTATTACAACAGAAAAGCTTCAAACAAGTGGTTCTCAAACTTTTTCGAACCAGATACCCATCGAGTTATCAGATTATCAACCCAGACAAGCAGAGACAGTTAATTATCAATGCCAATGCATTAACACTAATTCAATATACCGTAGTATGGTATAACGCTAGCTATTATAATTGATATAATTATTTAATAAGCAGTAAGCATTAACAACATATTAAATATACAATGATACTACACTGGACATTGTAAAATTGTTGAACTTGACTAAGCCAATAAGCATTAGTACTAATTCAATATAGAATAGTACTGTAGTTGTTGATGTAAATCTGAAACGGTGTTTGCTATATTAAGCATATAAGCATTAACACATCTCCATGCAGTCGCATCATCACCCTCTCTGTCTTAACATCACCATGTAGTTGCATTAAAAAAAATCATGCAGTCATATCACCACCACCATCGTAAGATCACCACATAGTCATCATAAAAACTCACTCAGTCATACACATCATCGTTACTTCAGTAGTCATGGTTGTAGGAAAAAAGTCAAGTCAAGTTTAGTGCAACGTGTGACTTTCCTGTGTCTTTTTACTGATAACCAGTAGTCACAGGGACCACCATTCATAAACATGAGTTTCTATAACATCACGATGAAGCATTTATTATAACATCACGACGATGCATTTACCGGGTATTATAACATCACGACGATGCATTTATAAACACTTAAACATCACTATGATACCACATTGTCAAAAATTACTGGACACTGGTATAAGTACCATGATATTGTTATAAACACCAGCACTTTATGCTTTATCATAATTATTTAATGAAACATACCTCATGTATGTGGAGTCACAGTGTCAAGTGATCAAGACTTGGAATGTCAGTTGCAGCCAGCTGGCTATGCTCAACAAACTGATGACTAAAACGTCAACAAACGTTCGCCTTTCGATGTAACTAACTTCGATGTAACCTAACTTAACCTGGCTGTAAGTTACTTCATTTGTTATACAAATTAATATATGTAATTAATTTTCTGGGGGAGAGACAACTACCAGGTGCGTCCCTCGGGTGGCGGATGAAGGAATACCCTAGAGGAGCTCACGCTCCTATAGGGCAGCTCCGAATATGATGAATAAGGAGCTGTGGACCAAACGGGCAGCAGAGGGATAGCAAACCGGCTGCCTTAACTCTGCCAAGAAACCCAAAATGACGGCATATAATGAAGACGAGAATATGGCTACCGCGTTCGGGGGAACCGACGCACCTGCTCACTCAGGACCACAGGTGAGAGGTGACCGAGCTACGGGGTCCATAGCGACTGTGACTATAAGAACTTTACAGAAACCTGGAAAAATAAACTGCACAATAAATGAAATTAACAGATATAGATGGCACGTGATGGGACTCCGAAACTCACTGGGTGTGGAGAGGCGAAATGGTCATCGACGGAATCAAATTGCTATACTCAAGAGACGATGATGCACACCGAGAGGGCGTGGCAATCATGCTGAACAAGAATGCAGCGAAATCTTACATCGAACATAACCCAATCTCGTCAAGACTGATATCGGTTACAATGAGGGAACGACATCACAACGTGAAAATAGTGCAAGTATACGCTCCAGATTGTACGCACTGCGATGAAGAGGTGGAGAATTTCTACGCAGCACTAGAGAATGGAATGAGGAAGACGAAGGAAAAGGATATACTTGTTGTAATGGGCGACTTTAATGGTAAAATAGCAGGGCCGGACTTTCACCTGCTGAGGCCCTAAGCTATATGAAATTTGAGGCCCTTCTCTAAAAAAATTCGGGTAAAAAAATTTAAAATAATTATTACTATAATTATTATTTTTTATATTAATGTTAATGATAAAGAAAAAATAATATATATATATATATATATATATATATATATATATATAATTTTTGATGATTATTAGTGTTAAAGAATAAAAACTAATGATAAAATAAAAATATATTTAAAAAAATGAGGCCCCCGAGGGTGTGTGGCCCTAAGCTATAGCTTATTTAGCTTATAGGTAAGTCCAGCACTGTAAAATAGGAACTGACCGCAGAGGATTCGAGGATGTGATGGGACTATTCAGAACTGGTGACAGAAACGAGAGAGGAGAGGTTACTCGAGTTTCGCCAGCAAAACCAATTAATTGTAACAAACACTAAATTCTACCATAGGCCGAACAAAACACATACCTAGAATCACCCGGACCAAATCCATAGGAGTTGTATCGACTTTGTGCTGATAAGGAAGAGATGGGCAACATCAGCCCGGAATACCAAATTAATGAGAGGAGTTGAGTTTGACACTGATCACGAAATGGTAATAACTAGCATCACACTAAGGTTCGCAACCGCAAGGAGCGGATTCAGTCGAGACGGAAAGCTAAACACAAAAACCTAAGGAACCAAACACCAGGTCTGAGTACCAGAAAAGAATCCAACAGAGATTCGAGACAGAAGTGAACACGGCAAAGAAGAGAAGCGAAACAAAGAGTCTACAGAAGAGAAGTTGATCGCCTATGCAGGGAAAGAAAGAAAAGATGGATAGAGGAGAAATGCGACAAATGTGAGATAAGCTTTCGCACGGGAAATTCTAGAGAACTCTACAAAACAGTCAAAGAAATTACACGTAATACCACGCCAAACTCCAATGTAATAAGAAATAAGAGAGAGGAGATATAACGCCGCCAAAGAGGAAGTAAAGAAAATATGGAAAGAATACTATCAAGAAGTCTTCCGAGGAAGTGGTGAACCAGTAAACCTCGAACAATTCCCAGAGTTCGAGTGGGAAGATGACACGGAGGAGACGCCGCCAATTCTACAAAGCGAGATAAGATGGCACATTGCATCATTACCAGCTGACAAATCTCCGGGACCCGATGACCTACAAGGAGAACTCCTTAAGGCAGCAGATGAGCCTGTAGTGATATGGCTCACAACTTTAATACAACGAGCCCTGGAGGGAGGAGAATTACCGGAAGACTGGCAACAGGGTGTAATTGTCCCACTACACAAAAAGGGGGACAACGATATGTGGAAACTATAGGCCAATATGTCTACTATCGCATGCCTACAAGGTGATGGCAAAGACCCTACAACACAAAATAAACTCTAGAGAGGAGGAGCTTCTTTCAGAAGAATAAGCAGGGTTTAGAAAGAACAGAGGAATGGTTGATCAAATATTCTCAATCAGACAAATAGCTAAGAAAAGATGGGAGCATGGCAAGGACACCGTCTATATATTCATAGATTTTAAAAAAGCCTTTGACTCGGTGTGGAAGGGGGTTGGTGCAGGTATTAAAGCGAGGAAGATTAGAGGAAAGAATAGTGACACTGATCCAAAGGTTATATGCAAAGACAAACGCAACGGTAAGGAAAAGAAGCATGATAACAGAACCGTTTGCAACAGAGCGGGGTGTAATTCAGGGTTGTCCTCTGTGTCCTCACCGCTTCAGTCTGCTCCTGGAAGCAGTAATGAAGGCAGCGTTAAAAGAACACGAAGGAGCGATAAAAATAGGAGAAAGCATCACAGATCTCAGATGTGCTGATGATATCGTATTGCTTGCAGAATCGGAGGAAGAAGCCAGGGAAATGCTTAAAAGGGTTGAGGAAACATATACCAAATACAAGCTGTCAATAAACGTTGAAAAGACAAAAGTAATGAAAGTAGGAAGAGGGGAGGAGGAAGTAAGATTTGAATTGGAAGCAGGGCAAATCGAACAAGTGAGTGCATTTAAATATCTAGGAGTTTACTTCACTAAAGAGAGCGACACATACAGAACAATACCTTTGGTAACCTTTGGTTAGCTTCCGCCCGAATTGTTTATTCTGACGAAGGTCAAACTTTTCACTCCACCTTAGACCTACAGTTTAACGTGGAATCCGAACCACGCCCCATCAGCAGCCCAGCGTCTTAACCACTAGGCCACCTAGGGTACCCACTTATCTACCAACCACTTTCTTTATTGTGTGGATGAATGAACAGCTGGGTTTTGCTGCGCGCCGGCTGCCGTCGGGTCTCGAACCCGGGGCCGATGGATTTGTAGTCAGCGACGCTAACCATTACACCACCGAGGCGCTGGCAATAGCAGAGAGATTAAAGCTAGGATATGGAGTAATGAATAAACTAGGCAAATTATGGAAAGACAGTCAAATTACAACCCAACTGAAAATTAGACTCTATCAAACAATAGTGCTCACAACCTATTATACGGCGCAGAGAGCTGGATTTTAAGTGTAAAGGAGAGAAGGAAAATAATGCATTCAAGATGTATTGCTTAAGAAGGATATGTAACCTGAGATGGATAGACAGAATCACCATCGTGGAAATAAGGAATAGGACTAACGTGAAAATAACAGCAGAAGAAAAAATAAAAGATATTCAAAGAAGATGGTACAGGCATGTGGAAAGAATGAGGGAGTACAGAATTCCAAAACGATATCTACTCGTATACGCAAGAGAAGGAGGGACAAGACCGAGAGGACGCCCAAGAACATCATAGCTGAAAAGCTTCAAACAAGATAATGACGAGAAGAGCTGGAGAGAACTGACGACAGTGGCGAGAGACAGGAGCACATGGGGGAGGTACAGACGCCGTCAAAGGGACCCAACCCAGTTATCCTTAAAACAATTGTTTCATTAATTCTAAACATTCTCAAGGAAGTTTTACTTTAACGCCTGAAGTAAAATTATGCAAACATGACTACAAAAAAAATAAAAATGCTATGACCAAGAACTTTCACATTTATTTTTTAACGTTTTTAAAATATTTTTTATGAGATTTAAAATTAAACACGAAAGCCCTTGGTTATAATATTTTTATTTTCTTTGTAGTCATATTTGCATAATTTTACGTCACATATTAGAGTGGAACTTCCTTGAGAAAATTTGGAATTAAGAGAACAAGTGACTCCTGTGAAGTTGTGTAGTTTGGTGTAAGATCTTCACATTGGTAAAAATATTACTCCTACTTCTCTGTTTTGATGCAAAGCCAGATGTGATAAGATCAACTGATTTATGATCCCCTCATCTTCTTAGGAAATGTCTGATAATCTTCTACATCAAGCATGTAGTGAACGGGGGAACAGCCAAAGAGAAATTGCAATGAAATTAAAATATCTAAAGGAATACTTCAAAGAACCCTCTGTACAGCGGATGCAGAAAAATGACAGTTTCACTACTAGCAGCCTACAATAACTACTGCAAGGCAAAATCGCATTATTCAAAGACCCCTTATCCAAGTAGAAATATGTGCAGTCATTCAGGAGAACCTCGAAGTTGCTGTCAGCCCATCCACCCTGAACTGTCCACCGTCCACCCGTGCTTCAAGAACGTATAGGCCGCAAGGAAAAGCTGATGTCAGAAAGCAGTTTGCTGTAAATAAGAAAAAGAGAGTTGAGTTTTCAAAGTAACCTCATAACTGGTGTGATGAGTGGAGGAATGTTTGGCGGAGTGATGAGCCCGAAATTTAATTTGATGGAAATGTAAAGTGAGGTTTGTGAAACGACGTAGCCAGGAAAAGTTTCACTTTAATTGTATTAGTATAACTGTGAAGCATGATGGTGGTTTCATTATGGATTGGGGTTGCTTCAGTTTAGCTGGAGTCGGGGATCTTGTAAAAACCGATAGTAATATGAATAACATGCACTATCACAGGATATTTGGTTTAGCATGCACTGGCCAGTGTTCATTCATCTAACTGACAGGGGATTTATTTTCGAGCAAGACAACGACCCAAAACATGATGCAACACTCAACAAAGTTTACTTGGAGAGGCAGGAGCAGATGGGGGGGGGGGGGGGAGTCCAAATGCTGAGCTTTTACCACAAAGTCTTGATCTACCTCCAACTGAACATTTGTGAAAAAAAGTAAGGCTAACAAGACTACATGACCTGTGGCGTTTTGTCCATACGATAGCAAACTATAGGCTTAGATATAGACTATACAAGCTCTAGCTGAATTGATGTTTTTGTGACGTGAAGCCATATCTTCCTTGCTCAAGGAAGTCACACTAAATACTGAATACTTACCTATCTTCGTAAATTCTGTCATCTGTTTTAATTCTATGAGTTATGTATTAAATTAGAAATGGAGCGAGTTTTATTTTCTGCTATTTTTATATTCTGAATGATCGGTATATATATATATATATATATATATATATATATATATTATATTATATATATATATATATATAAGTCCGGCATCATAGGAGAAATTCATATTTTTCTATTTCTACAAACGATAATTCATATTTTTCTCTTTCTACAGGCCATAATGTCTGTGAGCAAAGAAGAACGAATCCAGATAATTCTACTCATAGGAAATCGGAGTCAAAGAGAGGCCACTGCTGAATTTAACAGACTGCATCCAGACCGCGAGCCAATAACACAGAGTTGTGTTAGCAGACTTGTTGCAAAGTTTAAGGAAACAGGATCCATAGAAGATAAACCACGCAGTGGACCTTCAAGGAGGTCCACTGACGATGATACAGCGACTGCTATCCTGGCTCATTTTAACAGACGTCCCAATAAGTCTCGGCGATTGTCCGCCGAGACAGGAGTGTCGAAAAGTAGCATCCATCGCATTCTTCAGGCTCACAAATGGCATCCATATAAACTTCAGATCCTACAGAAATTAAGCGAAGATGATCCCGACCGGCGGATGGAATTTTGTGAATGGGCTACGGAACAATATGCTCGGGATGTCAATTTCCCGTCCACCATTCTGTTCAGTGACGAGGCTGTTTTTTATGGAAATGGTGAGGTAAATCGACAGAACACCCGCTACTGGTCTCAAAACAACCCTCACTGGTATACCTCTTCAAAGGAACAAGGTGCATCTCGGGTGATGGTATGGTGTGGCAATTGGAAGGATCGCATCATAG
Organism: Bathynomus jamesi; assembly: GCA_023014485.1. NCBI lineage: Eukaryota > Metazoa > Arthropoda > Malacostraca > Isopoda > Cirolanidae > Bathynomus > Bathynomus jamesi. The sequence continues at coordinate 189,309 of JAJOZX010000367.1, read as the reverse complement.
GCCCCCTCTTTTTCGATAAACATGTCACTGGAGGCACCTACCTACGTATGCTCAAGTGCTCAAGGAAGAAGCATTTCCCAGTGTCTTGAACGAAGAAGGAAATTTCCCAACATGGTTCCAGCAAGACGGCGCTCCTGCACATTACAGCACCCAAGTAAGGGAATACCTGTACCAACAATTCCCTGGTCATTGGATAGGATGTCGAGGGCCTGTGGAATGGCCAGCTAGAAGCCCGGATCTCACGCCACTAGATTTTTATCTCTGGGGCCACTTGAAAGCGCTGGTATACGCAGAGAAAATTAGAAGTGTTGAACATTTGCGGCAGCGCATTATTGGGGCATGTAACACCATTACTCCTGACATCATTCATCGTGTGCTTGCTGACTGGGTATCACGTCAGAATTTGTGTATTGAAAACAATGGTGGACATATTGAGCACGTTCTGTAAATAAAAGCTTTTGTTTTGCCTTTTTTTATTATTTTTCCTATGATGCCGGACTTATGGGACACCCTGTGTGTGTGTGTGTGTATATATATATATATATATATATGAAAATTATTTCACGAAAATAACACGTGAATAATATTTATGATGAAAATAACCACGAAGGAAAAAGCAAACACAGAATGGTGCTCAAGCGCTTTCGTCTAATGACATCCTCAGGAACACTGAAATAAATAACAAGTTCGAGACTATATATAGGTCACAAAAAAAATAAAAATAAAATAGAAAAATACAAATTGTAGGAGCATACAAATTTATAAGGAAAAACTACCAGAGTTTTAGCACCTTGCCCCTCTTGTCTAAATCCGTTCTGAATGAATTCAAAACAACAGGATCAAGCGAAAAAAGACCCTGGCTAATGTTAAAATTATTTGTAAGTTGAATAATGGCAGACTCAAGAATATTTCTATTAACAATGTTGCTTGAGTGAAACAAAATTGAAGCATTATTCCAATCAATACAGTGGGATAACTGACAAATGGACGAAAAGGGCACTGGACGACTGTCCCGTTCTAACAGAATATTGGTGCTGTTTTACACGTGTGTGTAAATCCTTTCCCGTCTGTCCAATGTAAAAGGAAGCACATTGTTTACAACCAATTTTATAGATAATGCCCGAATTATTGGTAGGGCTACTATTTACTATGATATTTTTCACAATATTGTCATATGAAAATATTACATTAATATTCAAAAGTTTAAGTACTAATATTAGCAATGCCTAAAAAGCCTGGGAAAAATGGAAGTACTAAAATATTCTTCGACAAAGTGCGAGGGTTATTATTCACACGATAGAAGGTTCGTTTTACCTTGTTAAGACAAGATTCCAAAAAAGCAGGTGGGTAACACAAATCACTCCCAATACTGTTGATTTTTTCTAATTCGGCATCCATGCATTCTGGACTGGCGATCCTAAGAGCCGGAGAAACATTGAAGAAAATATAGCTTTCTTGATGGGGGTGTCATGTCCGGAGTAAAAGTGTACGTAGGACAAATTGTTTTTTTTTTTCCGATAAATACTGAACTTAAAACCTGGGCTTTCCGTATGTCCACGCACATCCAAAAACGGGATTGAGTTGTTTTGTTCCACTTCTAAAGTAAACTTAATGGTGGGGACTTGATTATTTAACTAAAGGAGGAAGTCATCCAGGTCACGCTTCATGGGCCAGATACACAAAATATCGTCGACGTACCGCAACCATGGGACGCCAACCCCCAGGATTCTCGGAATGTAAGTAATTTCGAAAAACTCCATATAAATATTGGAGAGGAGAGGCGACAAGGGATTACTCATGGCCATCCCAAAAACCTGTTGATAATACTCGCTATTGAAAGTGAATTTAGTCTTTGATGCAAAGTTTAATGAGTTCCAAAACGATGTGTGCAGGTAGTGGCAGGTCATTAGACGAAAGCGCTTGACCATCATTCTGTGTTTCCTTTTTCCTTCGTGATTATTTTCATCATATATATATATATATATATATATATATATATATATATAATATATATATATATATATATATATATAGCGACAGACCGGAAATTCTTTTTCTCACCTCCTTTCTCACGGCTTGAAGAAATAAACAAGGTGAAATCCAAACACGTGGGCGGAAGTCCGCATGGAAAATAGACTTCTAGATGATTCCAGAATCCGCGATGAATTTCTACGTCACCAGACCACGGCTACTGTTAGTCCTCTTCAATTCGCCCTCATTCCTCATTCTTCACCCCACTCGTTCTCTGTTGTCCGACCTTCGTCACTGAAGCTTTGTTCCCTCTCGACGGGGATCCTAAAACTCACTCGACCTCATTTGTCCAAATTTTGCTTCACTCAAAACATCCCTCCATTGGACCTTCGAATCTCATTTCAGTTCAGCAAGAAGTTGATATCACTGTTGCAGACTTGTAGTCACTTATTCTACAGTCGTAAGCACCTTCATTCCTGCAAGATTCAATCGGGTTCTCACGGTCTATAGCCTATCTTCATCACCAAAACCCAGGTCTGTAGACTTCACATAGGCCACCATCTCACTTGGCCTACAGTGTTTTTACTACGTCATGACAGGCTATTCGTATTACAAAGCACATAACTCCAACAAACACTGCCTAACCGAATTAGGCTTTAAGAAGTGTTTTCACAACTGTTAATCGTAATTTACCATTAATTTAGGACCGCAAGTAGGCTCATTATTGTTGTATGTTAAGTACCATACATTATATACTTTGTTGTTTAATAATTGTTCTTAACGTCATTATTGTCAATTACAGTATAATAATGCACGATTCTGTATAAATAACTGTCATTCACTGTAAACAAATAATTAATTTATTTTTGGTAATTAAACCAAAACTACAAAGCCCTTTTTGTCTTTCTTGGCCTACTGCCAATTGACCCATATATATGTACACACACACACACACACACACACACACACATACATATATATATATATATATATATATATACACACACACCTTTGGTTTGGTTGGTTTTACTTTCGCTCGAATTATTCATTTTGACGAAGGTCAAGCTTTTTCACTCCACCTTAGACCTACAGTTTAACGTGGAATCCGAACCACGCCCCACCAGCAGCCCAGCGTCTTAACCACTAGGCCACCCAGGGTACCCATTTATCTACCAACCACTTTCTTTATTGTGTGGAAGGATGAACAGCTGGGTTTTGCTGTGTGCCGCCTGCCGTCACTGGGTCTCGATCTCAGGGCCGATGGATTCGTATTCAGCGACCCTAACCACTATACCACCGAGGCGCATATATATTGAAATAACAACTAATAGTCCGGTAGCACAGACCCTGATTTTACTGGAACCCTGCATTGTTTGTTATAAAGCAAATGTTTACATATTTTGAAAGCTTATACCACCCCATTCAAGAATCCATCGGGTGTACACCTGACCCCCGCTTGGCTTTTTCAATATGGCCGCCAATTTCCAAGATGGCCGGCGAAACTGAAAAATCCCATATCCTAGTCAATACTTGATGGATTTTGATGATCTTGGTGTCATTTCTAGGGGTTTTTAGGATGATGAGTCGATCTGGAGGGGTTGCAGATACTTTGGGAGTCGTTTTGACCCACATTCGTCAATACTCAAGGTCATTGGCGGTCAAACGTCCCCCGAAATAAGGAATATCCCATATCCCGGGCAGTCGTGGAGATATTTTGGTGATCTTACTGTCGTTTTTATGGTTTTGGGCGAGACTGAGTAGTTCTATAGGGTTTAAAATGAAATCAGGGATTATTTTCCCCATGGTAAGGTGAATTCCACTGTCTAATTATTCCTCTTATTTTTTTCAGGTTGTTGAGATTATTGCTGATGGTGCTGCCCACCTGGTGGTTTGATGACGTTCTGGTTGTGCTGATTCCAAAATTGTTTTTTGACTGCTGAATATGGAGAATATACCAGGTGAGCATTGTTTAGTTTTCATTTGCTGAGGATAAATTATTTCAATGCGATTTGTACTCTGAAGAATGGGTAAACAAAATTCTTATTTTTCAGGTTCTACAAAAGCTGCAGACGAATGTTTCTTCAAGGATTTCCTGCGTAGCTGTCCTGGATGTCAAAAAGGTCTTTCAAATTGTGGGAGGATTCAGGAAATCATAGAGAGCAGCGACATCAGAGGGCAGCCAGATGTTCGAGCGAGACTAGAGCCTCTCTTGGAAGATGGAGCAAAAATCCTTTGTTGTCACAAGAACTGTGTTTCCACTTATGTGTCCAAGCGGAATTTATCAGAACGTAGTGCTGTTCTCAGTGAAGGCCCAGTATATGACCCTAAGAAACACTGTCTCTTTTCGAATTTTCAAATTGGCTAGTGTGGAAAATGTGTGGAATAGTGAGGAAATAAGCTGGTATAAATTTAAAATCATAACATTAATATCTTCAGGTGCCACAATGACCTTCAATATTGAAAAAAATTGAAAAAAGCAGATTTTAACCAATAATTACAGAAGAGTCCACGATGCACAATAGACAAGAATTTATTCACACTTGTATAAAAATAGCTCAGTCAACCTTTAAAAAAAGTTTCTATTCTCTAAAAACAGTTTTCTATAGTCAGCTCACTCAGCTGTCACGTGAGTACCTCGGTTCAGTGTAGCTGTCGCTCTCGTAGCAGGTGGGTGTTCTGTTGTTGGCGTTACTCAGATAGTATAAACTATATTTCTTATGTATTTTTCATTTCTGTATTGTGTTGCCCTAAGTTTGCCATGTACTATTAACTGAAATTAACGTATAATTGATATTAGCTCTTTCTTTTTCAGATTTGTATACTTTCAAAATGTCTCGAGTTTGTGCAAAATCAACCAGGGCCTCAACTGAGTGCCCCATGTTTGGTATGGGGGAAGATTTGTGGCACAGGAATCTTCCTACATACGAAGGAGTTTTTAAATATTACTTGTTTGTAAGAAACGATTTGAAACAGAATACTAATAAAGATCCTTCAATATCTCAAATATTAGAACAAGTTGTTGATAAATTGAAAACAATTTGGGAAAGTGCTTCCGTCCCAATTCTGTCAGACAGGCGAATTGAAACAATGTTCAGAAGCTACCACGAAAAGTATCGTGTCATTATGAAGCCATACCAAAGCAGAAAAAATTCTGAAGCTTACAAAGCAAAGATTGATATGTTCAAAAAAGAAGCACACACGAAACTTTTTGACATTGCAGCGTGCAAGTGCAAAGTACTAACACAATGTTCTTGTCCCAAAGAAAAAACGGTTCCAAAGGAAGAAGTGACGTTCCTCTTAGATCAAAGAAGTGAAAGAAAACTGTTTATTGATAGAGTAGATATTACACTCTCAAAGAAAAAGCATCTACGTTGCTAAGAAAGCAAAAGAGCTGTGAGGCTCACCAAAGAATCTTCACAGGAGAATTGCAGGATAAAAATGTTGAATTCATCATCGACATCAAATAGTGAAAGTGAATCTGGCGAAATATCAGACGATACATTTCCAGAGCCAGTTAGCTCGAAGAGAAAGCTCGAACAACCTGAAGAACAATTATTCAAGAAAAGGAAACTACAAATCTACCTTCAGTGGCTACTGCTTGTGACAGGACTGCAGTTTCAGATCGAGCTGCAGCATTCATTGTTAGTGCAGTATTGCAGATATTGGAGAAGTTTCTATTGACAATACATCTGAAGTAGTGGATAGGAGTAAAATCAGAAGAGAAAAAAAGAAGAGATCAGAAATTATGAAAGATCAAAATCAGGTCCCAATCAAGGAATCTATTTTGATGGTCGAAAAGATTCTACACGCTTCCAAGAAAAAAAAGAGTCCAAAGTATATCAGAAGAAGGTAACAGAAGAACATATCACTTTAGTGAGAGAACCTGGTTCAGATTATTTGGGCCATTATTCTGTGAATTCTGGATCAGCTGAAGAAATATGTAAAGGAATGTTTGAGTATATTGGAAATAATGACATGAACCTGGAAAACCTTGTTGCCATTGGATGCGATGGTGCAGCAGTCAACACTGGAGAAAAGGAGGCGTTATAAGGCTTATAGAATTGAAGCTGAAGAAGCCAGTTCAACATTTAGTGTGCCAGCTCCATGCCAATGAATTGCCATTACGCCATTTAGTTGCAAAGCTGGATGGAAAAACATCTGGGCCCCGCGGATTCACCGGTCCTATTGGCAGGGAATTAGAGAACTGTGAGAGTCTTCCTATTGTCGAGTTTGAAAGGATTGATGCTGAGGAACCAACTGTAGACTGTGAAGATCTTAGCACCGACCAAAAATATTTAATTGATATTCATCAGGCCATAACAAAGGGATATTGCTCTCCAGATCTTGCTCATCGTAGTCCAGGCAAAATGGCACATTCACGATGGCTGACTACAGCAAATCGTTTGCTTCGTCTATACGTTTCAACTGTAAGTCCATCTGAGAACCTCATGAACATTGCTTCTTTTATAATGAAGGTCTACATCCCAATGTGGTTTTCTATTAAGCAAAGTACGTCTTTTGTCAATGGCTCAAAACATGTTTTCAAAACTATTGAACTAACAAGAACACTGAATGACGAAGTAAAGGATATTGTAAACCCTGTCATACAAAGAAATGCATTTTTTGCAAATCCAGAAAATATTCTAGCATCAATGATTCATGATGACCGCAGCGCCATAAGAGAATTAGCGTGGAGGCGAATAAAGAAAGCAAGGCAAACAAACAAGGAAAAAGTTGTGAGGCGTTTCACAGTACCTGTTATTCAATTTGAAGCTACTGATTATACTGATTTAATTAATTGGCAAAAATGCATTGTCACTGAACCACCTGTGACAAGACACCTGACAGAAAATGAGATTGAAGAATTCATAGAAAACAAGAGTACCCCTCCATTCGAGAAATTCCCTTGTCATACACAAGTAGTAGAAAGAATGGTAAAATTAGTGACTGAAGCATCATCAAAAGTATTTGGATTGAACGCGCGAGATGGCTTCATAAGATCAACACTTCAGTCACGTACAAAAATGCCATCATTCGAAAGTAAAGCTGAATATAAAGTTTAAATAAAACGTTAATAGAAAAAAACATGCGCAAGGATGGGTGGTTGGGAGGGCATGGGTGGAGCTCGACACGCAGCCACCTCCTCGTGGTGAGTTCTGGATTATTTAGATCATTAATCAAAAGAACATTGATCTAAATAAACTAAGAGCTGCGTAATTCAGTAACTATTTTGGTAATTGGAACACTTAATATATAATAATCAAGTAAGTTTCAGTTATTGTACTAATGCAGAATATAAGAAAATCATTATATTTCACTTTTTTCGACGGCTTTGTGGCACCTGAAGATATAATTTCGCAGGACTAATATTTATGCACAGTCATTATCTATAGCACCCACATATTTTCCGCACTAGCCATATTTGAATTTCGAAAAAAAGTTTAAAAACCTAATTTTCGATCCGCCCTAGTGTATATTACTGAGAAATATGACATCAAAGTTCCGGTGCAATACCGCATTCCAGCATCTAGGTTTATGACCGATAAGCTTGGTGATAAAAAGACAAATTACAAAGATGTGTTGATAGAAAAGTGTAAACTGAAAAATGATGAGCAGGGACAAGTTGTACTCAGTAGGTTGTTGGGCATGAAAGGAGATTTACCGGCTGAAGAAGCCCGATACCATAAAGATTGTGTTTACCTTTCATGTTGAGGTTGAGAGAGCTTGCCAGAATAAGTCAAGGGTTGAACCTGAAGGCAGGAGTCGAACAGCATTGGAGCTCTCATCATCTCATGAAGAGGCTGACGTGATAATAACACAGCACGCTATCGCACAAGCTGAGAAAGATTCTGATGCCCGCATCTCCATCATTTGTGATGACACAGACGTGTTTGCCATGCTGACTCACTTCTATGAATTTAAGAAACTAGGCTGTCCCATGATTATGGAGTCTCCAGTGCGTGGCAGAAAATCAGTGGACATCCGAGCAACTGCAACTCAGCACAAAGAGATCATCCCACAAATCCTCAAACTACACGTTTTGAGTGGTTGTGACACAGTTGCAGCAATACATGGCATCGGCAAAACCACTGCCATTGCCACAGCCAAGAAGGGTCGGAAGCTAGACAAGCTGGGGTCCCTTGATGCATGTTTTGACCATATCGAGAAAGAGGCAACAGCGTTCATTGTTGCATGCTATGGGGATAAGAAATCCTCATCTCTTACTGAGTGTCGTCAGCGAGTATGGGCTCAGAAGACATGGAAGTCGGGAACTGCTGCACCCAAACTATGTTCTCTACCACTAACAACTGAAGCTTTCCATCAAAATGTGCTCAGAGCCCACTACACTGTGGCGAACTGGCTCGATGCACTAAAGTGTGACCCACCACCACTTGATCCTGTGCATTATGGGTGGGAGAGAGACGAAACAAACAGAGTTCTCATCCCAAAAACAGTTGGTGAAGGAGTGTGCTTAGCACCAGATAAAGTTCTGAAGCTAATCAGATGTGGGTGTGAATCACAATCAGCATGCAGGGGGAGTCGCTGCGGCTGCATGGGACGCGAATCCTTGCACATTGTTCTGTGCATGTGGCAGCGGCTTGGATTCTTTTGATATTTGCCCCCAATAAATGGTTACCTAATGTGAATAACTGCATCAAAGTTGTCAATGCCAATCCCCCAGCTAGGTGTGAGCTTTGTTTTGCTTACGAGGTCATATCTTGTAGCTTTGCAACCTTCCATCGAATGCATGTACCCTGCACTTCAGCATAAATTGTGGTTTATATCCGAATATCCATATCCATATAATGTGGGTTATGTCATTTAAGCATTAAGATCTGGTTTTATCAGCAGAAAAGATGTTAAGTGCTCAGCAGTTAGCTGCATTGTAGAAATTGTCACTGAAATAAAGCAAATACAGTGATGTCAACTGTGGCATTATCATATTTCAAGGCCAAACTTTAACCTCAAATGACATTGACTTGACCCATGGAGTTACAAAATGATATCCTACTGTTATCATGTGCCTATAGAACTACTCAGTCTCGCCCAAAACCATAAAAAACGACAGTAAGATTACCAAAATATCTCCACGACTGCCCGGGATATGGGATATTCCTTATTTCGGGGGACGTTTGACCTCCAATAACCTTGAGTATTGACGAATGTGGGTCGAAATCCATCAAGTACTGACCAGGATATGGGATTTTTCAGTTTCGCCGGCCATCTTGGAAAATGGCAGCCATATTGAAAAAGCCAAGCGGAGGTCAGGTGTACACCCGATGGATTCTTGAATAGGGTGGTATAAGCTTTCAAAATATGTCAAGATTTGCTTTATAACAAACAATGCAGGGTTCCCACCCCGTGCAACCGGACTATAATATAAAGGCAACAGGAAAGGAAAGAACACGCACAACAGAAAGAAGCAAATTCGAAATTTTTAATTTTCACTCCAAAGCTATAAACTGGGAAGATGTGACATCCAGCATGGAAGTAATAGAGTGGAAAACCATTTTAGAGGCCGAGACAACGGAGGATATGCTAATGACGTCAGAGGAGAAGACGTTAGAAATTGTGGAAAAACATGTCCCAAAAATACAACAAAGAGGAAAGAGAAGCAGGTTCGAGAGATAAAAGAGGGCATTGTTTCGAAAGAGAAAAAGAGTGACTGCAAAATTAAGTAACTGTAAAGATACGAACATCAGAAAAATATTAAATGATACACTACAAAGTATCGATGACGTCATACAGGACCTAATCGAGAAGTATACAGAAAAAGAAGAAGACGACGCTATAGAAGCGATAAAGGCTAACTCAAAGTACTTCTATAATTTCGCAAAACGAAAGTCGAAAAGCCATGCAACTATCGGACCTTTAAAAAACGAGAACAGTGCTTTATCTGATGATCTAACAGAAGTAGCTGAAATATTAAGAGCTCCGTACGAATCATCTTTCAGTATCCCAAAAACTGACAAATTGATATGCGATAGAAACGCGTTCTTTGAAGAAGAACCGCAAAGGGAAAGTATAACGGATTTCGACTTTATGACGGATGATATTACACAAGCCATAGGGAAACTAAAAACACACTCAGCGGCATGACCGGATAAATGGAATGCCACACTGCTCAAACACTGCAAGAATGCAATCGCTGAGCCCCTATACTAGGGTGTGTCAATTTTGGGGGTGAAATGACTAAATTGAAAACCATGTGATTTGGTAGCAATTTAATGTAATCATTTGGCATACAAAATAATATCCTTGCTTCAAAAACAATAAAAAATAACTCCTACCTACATCAATTTTAATTCAAAAATTCCATTTTTCCATAAATTCGTAACAAAATAACAAATGTGCGCAAACATCCTATCAACATTTAAAGTGGCAATAAGATATCATTCAGAGTCTTTATTTGAAAGTAACCAATGCAGTCATGTCCTTTTTGCTGCGGTTCCTTGACATCAGCATTCGGCTTGCTACTTGCGCTTTGATGTAGCCTTCTCGCCTCTCGTGACTGTAAACTTGACTAGCTGCTTCTGTGACCATTTTCACACATCTCTCCACACTCTGAGTGTGAGAAGGCCACTTTGGCACTTGCATTGGGGCCTCTTTAAGTTGTGTTAAATCTTTGTTTGTTATACATGTTCTCAGTGGTGGCTCCAAAACTTCCGAACTCAAGTTAACTAATTCTGACAATTTCGTGGCATTGACGTTTATCGGAGGTACCTTCCTTGTCTGAACAGAGCAGTCTCCCAGCTGGTCATCATCTAGTGATGTTCCTCTAAGCTTTAGACTGATTTCCACAGCCTCAGTTCGCTCTTTGGTACATTGGCTGCAGAGTATTGCTTGCAAAACTGCCTCTGGCCTAGCATACCAAGCGGACCTTCTCACCACAGGTAACACGATGTCCACCACTACTTTCCTTTGGGTTCTCAGTAGCTGTAATTGAAACAAGATGTGGGTTGGGCCCCTCCATCCACATTGGATTAAGTTTTACATTGAACCAGTGAGGAAGATAAAACCCAATAATAAATTAAACAATCAACATCAAATTCTGTAGCAGTTTGCCCTTCAGTGCATGTTTAGAAACCTAAATCCCGCAGAAACGAATCGCTGTAGTTAACCAACGACTGTGACTTACGGGTCCAATCTCCAAGAGAGCCAGATTTTGAGGCAACTCTCCTGATCTGATTGCTTGAACAATACGATAAGCGTAAGATTGATCCGTGCTGAGGTCTTTGATAACTTCTTCAGACAACACTGGAAGGGGAGGGCCTACTTCGACCTTTGGAAATTTTGTATTTATTTCTAATTCCGTTGCTTCATCTAGCATGTTGCCAAGGGGGCCTGACCACTTGTTGTTGCTCTTTATAGGACCATCAAGTTCCTGGATGAGACGACGAAGAGGTAGTTCCCCTGTGTGCAAATCACATACAATCCAAACAAGCCTTCTTCCAAGTTTTTTCTCTAAATGCGTCATAACACCGCCCTGCCATCCAGTGTTCACCGCAGTTGAGTTTCCACCAACGGCCTGCAGTGAACTGTCAAGTCTTCTTTCTTGAAGCCAACATATTATTTGATCAGCAATTGCCTCTGCATGTTTCTTGCCTTCTACTTCTGCTTCAGGAACAAAGTGAAACAAATAGCGGCCACCAGGTTCGGAACACACAGAGTAGTGTTCTTCTTTGATGAGACCGGGAAACTTTCTGTCCATTCCCTCTACCTCTAGGAGAACTTTTGTGTCATCTCTTCTTCCATCAAACAAAAGGCAAGAGAGACCTTCCTCCTTCAAATCTTTTTCATGCTGATCAGATATTTCCTTCATTATTTTTTCTTGTGCTCTTCTTATCTTATTATAATCTATCACTAAGGATGTATCCTCTCGGCTGATGAGGCCTGCATCTATCCAAGCGGCAGTGGCAATCTCTGCAGTCTCTCTAAAGAGCTTTCAAAGAAGTGAGAAACCTCTTGATAGAGCTCTTCATCTCTTTGGGTGGCTTTTTCACTCTTGTGTTTCTTCCCTCTCTCGGATTTTCTCTTTTTTCTTAGCAATAACAATCTGTTTTTTGGTTTCTGAATAATCTGCCGAACCAATCTGCATACTTCCTTGGCCTCCTGCCTTTGTTCTCTGCGTTTTTATGAAAGCCAGCTCCAAAACAGGGATCTTCTTCTCACGAGGACAGCGACAATCAATGTGAGGGTGAGGTTCTCTTCTGCATGAGGGAGAACAATTGGCTTCAGAACACAACTCTATGGGACACTGGCAGTTAAAAATGTCAAGAAGAGTATCAAGTGTGTGCAGAAATTTATTTTTCTTTGCTAGTTTTCCTTTACCAAGTGATGTCTCAACTGCTTTGTGCCACAGCTTTGTTAATTTTAGCTCAATAGTTCTATACTGATTGAGTACAGGTGGTTTGAACAACACATTAGCTTTTTTCCACTGATGCAGAAGAGGGGAAATCATGTCCCTTATGAGCTCTTTCTCTGTGTAGTTCGTTCTATCCTTTGTATTTTGTTCACGAAGGAGTAACCCTAGTCTCAGCATGTCTCGCACTGTTGGTAGTTCTGATACGGAAGCTCCTTGCCTGTACCGACTAACAGGCTCAAGTGGCATGACGACTGACCTCTTGTCTTCAATTTTGGTATCTTAGGAATATCTGCAAAGAAAGAAAAACATTTAAGTATTTTATATCAATTACGATGTTTCAAAGTTGTCATTCGATGTTCTAAAATTCAATAAAAAAATATTTCATGGGATTACAACATAATTAGAAGAATATGATGATAATAAATAACTGTAATAATCAATAATCCATACTTACAGTTAAACTGTAGTATTCGTCTAGTAGAATAACTATGAAGTAGGTACAAGAGCAATAACAGCAAACCACCGTCTATGACATCTAAGAGGCAACTGAGGACTGAGAGTGAGGGACAGTTCTATTCATGTTGTGACTTGTACAACAACTATATGACCTTGAAAACACTCCATATGGGATCAGTGGGATAATTCTGTGACAGATGAATAGTTAATCAATTTATGTCCTATTATTTAGTAAAAGAGTCAATTTCTGAAACTTTAAGGTAAACTGATGTAGGTAAGGGTTATTTTATTTAATTTTGGTTGGCCAATTTCAAGTTTTGACATGAAAAGACACTATATTTTCACTACCAAAATTGATTTGAAAAAAGTTGACAAAATTGACACACCCTATAATATATATAAAGGGTGATCCAGAGAAATGGGACCCAAAAGAAACCCCTGTAACTCTTAAAGTATAAGTCCTTTTATAAAATCATACGCATCATTCGAAAGAGGATAGTTACAAGTTTGTACAGGATTGTATAGGTTTTGACAATACAAGACAAGATAAGATACAAAACAAAATAAAAGTGTTAGTTAAAACTAACCCTTCAAGATGACTGCATGCACTGTGGAACAGCTGCGTTTCATAACTGAGCAATATTATGAGCATGGAAGAAGTGTAGTTTCAGCTCAAAGATCTTTCAAGACAAATTTTCAGATATCAAAATCACCTTCTAAGAAAGTAATCCGTCGGTGTGTCAGAAATTTTTCCCTAACTGGCAGCATTGGAAAAAGAAAACCAACTGGAAGAGTGCGCACAGCAAGGATAGACGAGATCATTAACAGAACTCATGAAATTGTACAGGATAATCCTAACATAAGCATCAGACGTGCTTCTCAGCTGTTAGGAGTTGGATATGGAACAACACACCGTATATTCAAGCAAAATTTAATGCTCTTTCCATATAAATTCAAACAGTGCAACAACTAAACGATGGAGATTTCGCACGAAGACGACAATTCTGTCAATGGATCCAACAGAAGGTAAATGACACCACCAATTTTCTAGCAACTTTGATTATGTCAGACGAAGCCCATTTTCACTTGAATGGAACTGTAAACAAACAAAATTGTCGTTTCTGGGCAACAGAAAATCCATTGAATATTACCGAAGTCCCGTTGCATAGTCAGCGTGTAACTGTTTGGTGTGGTCTTACTGCATCTCAGATCATAGGGCCGTACTTTTTCGAGGATTCCACCCGAAACACGGTCACTGTAAATGGTGATCGCTACGAAAAAACGTTGACCGATTTCCTTATTCCTAAATTAAGAGATCTTTGTCTAGAAAACAACTGGTTCCAACAAGACGGAGCTACCTGCCATACCACGAGGAACTGCATGGCAGTTTTGCGTCAAACGTTTCCAGGCGAGTTAATCTCAAGATTTGGAGATGTTGAATGGCCCGCAAGGTCTCCGGATTTTTCTCCCTTAGATTATTATCTCTGGGGATATTTAAAGAGTAGGGTCTCCAGAAATAACCCAACGACCTTGCAAGAATTGAAGGCCGCCATCACAAATGAGATACAGGCCATACCACCGCACACTCTTGCAAAAGTGATGCAGAACTTACAAGCGAGAACACTGGAATGCTTGGCAACTAATGGAGCACATTTGAAAGGAGTCATTTTTAAAAAATAAATATTTCATGATAAACTTGTAACTCTACTCTTTCGAATGATATATAGTTTTTATGAAAGGAATTAAATATTAAGAATATTTGGCTTTTTTTTTATGGGTCCCATTTATCTGGATCACCCAGTATATATATATATATATATATATTAGTGATGTAGGTCACATCCGCACCCGCACCCGCATCCGCACTTTGGACTGCGGATGTCGTGCGGATGTGGACCGTTGAGATAAAATGTCATTAATAAGCGGAAATTATCAAATTCTACTATATTAATAGAACTAGTTCATTGTGCGCAAAAGTGATGCAAGCGACAAGACGAGAGGCTGTTCTTGTATGAAGTTACTCTCTTGCAACCTACTTAGATCCACGTTACAAAGCTAAGTTATTTTCACCTAGTACATTAGAACGAGTTAAATCATCACTTGGCAAAGCAGTTGAAGAGCTTCAATCTCTTGAATCTGTCGTTTCGCCACCCACCAAAAGAATAAAAGTTTCAGTGACAGAACCAACACCTTCAACAAGCAAATCTATCACAGAATCTGTCTCTCAGTTTCTTGAGTCAAGCAGCAATGACGAGACCTACGCGATGTCAAAAGATGTAGTAAAAATGATCGAGAGCTATCACCAAGAAAAACGCCTGGCTGCATGTGACAATCCTATTAGTTGGTGGAAAAATACGCTGAATATCTATCCATTCTTGAGTAAACTTGCAAGGAAACATTTAGCCTGTCCTCCAACAAACGTACCAAGCGAGAGATTATTTAGCAGTGCTGGATTAATATATGATGAAAAGAGAAACAGACTGGCAGCAGAAAAGGCAGAAAAATTAATGTTCCTTAAGCATAACCTTCCTATAATTAAGTTTGAACATTAAACGATGAACATCTTAGTTTACTTTATTTTAATTACTCATTTATAAATATGCTTAATAAAACTTTAAACTTAATATAAATAGTTATCAAGCTAATTAAAGATCTCTTTCTATAAGGGTGGAGGTTGGGGAAAGAGGTCGGTGGGGTGCATTTGAGTTGGGTTCACGTCCCGCATCCTGGTAACACAATTATGGTTTCTAATTGTGGCTGAAACTCAACAAAATATAACGAATTTATTTGCAGACGAATTCACTAATTGATTTCTATATTAGTTAGATGCTTGATATTAGTTTATATGTTCAGAGAAAAGTACAGCAATTATTGTACAATTAATCAATTATACTACATTATAGCTACAGCTTTCTCTATATAATAACTTATTATATACGTTAAACACAACAAATCTCGAATGTATCCTAAAAAATAACGAAAATGTAGACATCCGCATCCGCATCCGCATCAGCGGATGTTGAAATCAAACATCCTCATCCGCATCCGCGGATGTGAAAAAAATGACATCCGCTACATCACTAATATATATATATATATATTAGATTTACGTTAGATATGCTGGCCACAAAAAAATGGGACCCCATGTAATCAACGTAAAAATATAAATATCTCACATCCTGAAGGTGATGTACACGAAAATCTTTTCAATCTGATGCCGCTTTGAAATAACCAACGAAACAAATATACAGTAGTTTGTATAACTATAAGTTGTATGTACCGGTACAGAGGGTTGACAACAGTAACTAGACACTACGATAATTGACCTCAAAAACAAATGTCAAAGTTCATCAATGGAATGCCAGAATGTGTGTTGTCACCTT
Source organism: Bathynomus jamesi (assembly GCA_023014485.1). Lineage (NCBI taxonomy): Eukaryota > Metazoa > Arthropoda > Malacostraca > Isopoda > Cirolanidae > Bathynomus > Bathynomus jamesi. The sequence continues at coordinate 173,133 of JAJOZX010000367.1, read as the reverse complement.
TACATAATGCTTCAAAGGGGAAAAAGTAACACGATTCTAAATATGATTCAATAAATCAATTATTATTTATGGACTTTTATTATCAAATAAAAAACTATGAAAAACACCGAAGACGTTTGTTTACTGTTGTCAACCTTCTGTATGTGTGAAACCTCTCATTCATGAGATACACGAAATCTGTTGGTATATTCAGATTCTATACTAAGTTTTTAATTCCAGTAGGCTTTGGCCTACCTTATTATAAATTTAATTCGTGGGAGAGAGATTTCGTGCGATCAAAGGAATGTTTTCTACACTTCTGGTAACTTCACAAAAGTCAATATACAAGAGAATAGAACTACTCGTTCATTACCATATATACTGCAGATAGGTTCGCCATACTTACACTCATTAGTGCTGTACATGTAATGTACCATATTTGGGAATAGCCTTAGGATCATAAAAGGAAATCCGAACTAATCCATTAGCAGCCTGTGTATTTCTGTATTAGAGTTAAATTCCATCGGCCAAAAGTATTGGGCATCAAAGCTCGTAGATATTCTGTATAAGTAGGCCTTCAAACAAATTCAGTAAGAGCTTCACTAACTGTCGCGGAACCTCTGTCCGAGTTCAGTTGGACTAACTGTATTGACATATTGCTGTTCGTATTGGAGGAACCTGTGCTGTGGCTCGGGGCTTGGCATAGGCTCGTAAAAGTGATTATGAAACCATATCTACATATATTTGCATCTAGGGGATTTCTTGTTCCTTAATTTTGTATATATTGGCAACAGTTTCGAAATCGGAATTAAGTTTAATTCACGTAACCTTTCCCAGTAATTTAGTTCTTTGCATCCATTGCTCTTGGCTGTGAAGCTTCTCTGAATCCCTTCTAGTTGACTAATGTCTTCTTTTTTATATAAAGATGTTAAGACCTAGCAGTATTCCAACTTGTGTATAATCAGGGTTTACAATACAGGAATCATTATATTCCTATCCCTTCTTTTAAAGGTTCTTAGTATCTGCCCAGTTATTCTTTTGGTCTGTTTACTGCTATCTTATTTTGTGTTCCAAATTTCGCATCATCAGTCATTCCAACTCCTAAATCTTTTGCTCTAGAATTTCTCTGAATTTCCTGCCCATTTGGAGTATAGTGTTCCAGGGATGTTAGGTCCTCCCTTTCTTCCATCCCTTAACAGTTGAAAATTTTCAGTGTTAAATATATTTCACCGTTAATATATTAATATATATATATATATATATATATATATCAAAAGTATTCGGACACCCCGGAAAATCCGCATTTCTGCAAATATCACCTTCGCCGAAAGGTATGCTGGGAAAAAGCGTGGCGAAACTATAATGCTGAGGTGTTCTGTTAAGTTATCAGTAACTGTTGTGAAGCCATGCCGCGCGGACGTGAACTCTCCGAGTTCCAACGTGGACTCGTCATCGGATGTTATTTAAGTAACGTTTCTATACGAAACATTGCAGCCAAAGAGGATATACCAAAGTCGACTGTAGCTGATGTTATGATGAGATGGAAGCACGACGGTGCAACTAACGCGAAAAAACGTTCCGGACGACCACGCAAACTGACGGAACGTGATAGAAGAAGTCTGGTACGACATGTCAAGAAGTCCCGCACGTCCTCTGCCGCTTCCATCGCTGAGGAGGTAGGAAGAGCATCCGGTACCTCCGTTAGTACTGTAACTATCCGCAGAGAGATGCACAGACTCGGTTATTATGGTAGAGCAGCTGTACACAAGCCACTGATTACAAAAGTTAATGCCACGCGTCGTTTGGCCTGGTGTGTCTCCCGTCGTTCCTGGACCGTGGAGGACTGGAAAACTGTTCTTTGGAGCGACGAGTCGCGGTATTCACTCTTCCAGTCTGATGGGCGTGTTTGGGTGTGGCGACAGCCCGGAGAACGGCTTCTTCCTGACTGTGTACGTCCAACGGTGAAGTTCGGTGGAGGGTCCATCATGGTATGGGGTTGTTTTTCCTGGCTAGGGCTCGGCCCGTTGGTTGTTATACCCACTACCATGAACGCTGACGTTTATCTCGACGTTCTGGACAATTCGGCCCTCCCTACACTGTGGCAATACTACGGAGATGGCCATTGTTTGTTTCAACAGGATCGAGCTCCCTGCCATACTGCAAGGCGTGTGCAGGACTGGTTTCGTGAAAATAAGGTGGATTTGTTAGACTGGCCTGCTCAGAGCCCCGATCTCAACCCAATCGAGCACATGTGGGACGAACTGGAGCGACGGATACGAAACCGCACACCACGCCCGGCTTCACTTGCATCTCTTGCATCAGCTCTGCAAGAGGAATGGCGAGCCATTCCTGCACAACTTAACCTAACCATTCATCAAGGGCGTTCAGTTGACCTAACCGGGCATTCAGTTGACCTAACTGGGCATTCAGTTGACCTAACTGGGCATTCAATTAACATAAGTTAATATTGGTTATTTCACCTAAATATCTTCTGATCTTTTCAGATTAGATATGACACCTGACTTGCCCTACCCAGCAATTTGTCCAAGGGGCTTTTGTCTTAGAGGGCTTTTGTCCGGACGCGTAATTTTTCAGACTGGGCCTATAAGTCGACTCCCGACTTTAGGGGCATAATTTTAAGCTTAAAATACCAATTTATACGCCCCAATATATTATATATATATATATATATATGCTGCAAATCCACAAGGAAAAAGAAAAACGATTCCAAGGCCTTTCGTGTATTCAAAGCTACATCTCGTCAGGGAATGAAGATAAAAGGCGAGATGCCCATAAATATATACAACGTACAGGAAAAGCAAAACAATTAGCACATATTTAACAAGGGTTAATGAGAGGCAAAAGAAATTTTAACATGATATCGTCAATTTTATACGTCTCCGCACTGTTATTGAAATTGTTTTTTAAAATGAATAAATGCACATTCTAGAATATTTCTTTCTATTATATCTCTGTTTTAACAAGCGCTTTAGAACTATCCTACTTGATGCTATGGTTACATCTATACATATGGTTAAATAAAGCATTGGAAGTATTAGCTGTTCTACAAGCGTATTTATGCTGTTTTACCCTAATATCTAACGTTTTACCGGTTTGGCCTATATATACTGAGTTACATTGTGTACATCCGATCGAATACACACAACCAACAACATTATCAGGGCTATTCTTTATTAGGCGTGATTTAACAGTATTATTATACTTAAAAATTACATTAATGCCAATTGCTTTAAGTACAGTTGGAAGGTATTGAAAATTAACATGGTAAGGTAGGCTAAGGATATTTTTACGCTGAAATTCCTTTACAACTACATTATTATAATACCTATTCTTGGCTTTCTTAAGACAGTTATCTAAAAATGAAATAGGATAACATAATTTAGTACCAATATTCATGATATTGCATAACTCGGAATCTAAAAATTCAGGACTGACAACTCTCAATGCTCGAAGAAACATAGCAGAGAAAATAGAGGATTTAATCGAAGGATGATGGTCAGAATAAAAATGCACATAAGAGATATTATTAGTAGGCTTACGGTAGACTTCATATTTGAACTGATTTGAGCATCTCCAAATTTTTAGATCAAGAAAAGATAGGCTTCCATCATTTTCTTTTTCAACTGTAAACTTAATAGATGGGACTAAATTGTTGAGCCTACCAAGAAATAAGTCCACATCCAAATTATTAGGCCAAAGGCATAAAATATCATCTATATACCTGTACCAAACCAGGTTAAAATTAACAATCGTAGGCAAAATTCTACTTTCAAAAAATTCCATATATAAATTAGCTAGTATAGGTGAAAGGGGATTTCCCATAGCCAATCCAAACGACATAGCATAAAACTTATTTTCAAACTGAAATTTACAATCTTTGACACAGCTTAATTAACTCAATAAGAGTGTTGTGTTGAACAGGGAAAGAATATTCAGAGATCTTATCTTTTAAAAAATGAAGTAGGTCATCAACAGGGACTTTTGTGAATAGCGAGCATACATCGAAGCTTACCAATTTGAAATTAGGGTCATTAGGGAACTTCAGTTTGTCAATAAGATCCATGCTATTTACAATATGTGACTCAGAAATAGAGCCAACTAACGGCGTTAATAAACTAACTAACCATTCTAGAATGTGCATTTATTCATTTTAAAAACAATTTCAATAACAGTGCGGGGACGTATAAAATTGACGATATCATGTTAAAATTTATTTTGCCTCTCATTAACCCTTGTTAAATATGTGCTAATTGTTTTGTTTTTCCTGTACGTTGTATATATTTATCGGCATCTCGCCTTTTATCTTCATTCCCTGACAAGGTGTAGCTTTGAATACACGAAAGGCCTTGGAATCGTTTTTCTTTTTCCTTGTGGGTTTGCAGCATTCATTCATTTCACGTGTTTTATTGCGAAATTCATCCCATATATATATGTACCGAGTGAACCAAAAGTAGGTGGACAGTAAATGATAACGTTTATTTTGAGTAGGTGGACAGTAAATGATAACGTTTATTTTGAGAATACATATACAATTACATTTAATTTTTTTGTATACTATAATACAAAATAAAAAAAAATTAACTTATACCAATACAATACAAAAGCACTGAAAATTTTATCAACGCAGGTGCTCAAATTGCTGTCCATCACAATTTACACAGCTTTGAAGTCTACCTTTCACACTTCGACAAACATTTTTGCACAAGTTTCTTTGTGCATTAATTTCTTGAAATGCATCTCTGATGTAATTTTTCAAATCACCAACACTTCGTGGTTTTCGACTATAAACTTTGTCCTTGAGTACTCCCCAAAAGAAAAATCCATTGGGGTAAAGTCAGGTGAACGTGCAGGCCATTCAATTGGACCTCTTCGGCCGATCCATTTCTCGGGAAATGTTTCATCAAGATACTCACGGACTGCTCTTGAATAATGTGGAGGGGCCCCATCTTGTTGGAAATAGAGGTCATGTGAATTAGGCTGTTGTTGTAAGTGTGGAACAACTTCATTCATTAGAATTTCGAGATACTTATCACCTGTGACTGTTCCATCAACAAAAATTGGTCCTAAAACACCAGAACTTGAAATACCACCCCAAACAGTGACACCAGGCTGGTTTAGTTGCTGCTCTAATGTTAAATGCATGTTCTCACTATACCAGTAAACACAATTATGTCGGTTAACATGACCTGATAATTTGAAAGAAGCCTCATCGGTCCACACAATGTTATCTAAAATTATTGGATTTCCTTCAATTTCGTTCAGCATGATCTCACTAAATTGCAGCCGCCTGTCTGGGTCATCCTCCAATAAGCCATGAATTAGCCGTGGACGATAAGCTTTCAACCCAATAGATTCAGAATTCGTATAATAGAGGTTTGTGAAATGTCCAGTTCTGCTGAGGCTCTTCTGGTGGACTTTTTGGGACTGTGAACAAATGCTTAGGCAACAAGTTGCTTATTGTCCTCTGTGCAAACTGTTTTGGGTCGACCAGTTCTTGGGGCATTAAGAATTGAGCCAGTGGCATCAAATCTGTCACGAATGCGGTAAATGGTTTGTCTCTTTGGGGCTTGAGTACCAAATGTTTCAACCCATTTTGTTCTAACAGTTTCAGTATTTTGAGATTTCCAATACTCTTTTAACACCCATTTTCTGGCATCAGTATTTAGATTATTTGCCATTATGGGTTCTCTGAACTATCTGAAAAGAAAAAAGATTAAATTTAAATAAATTTAGTTATAATATTTAATATAATATATATATATATATATATATATATATATATATATACACAGTGCGTTCGAAAAGTCTCTCCGCAGTGGTATGTTAAACGCATAGGAAATTGAAAAACTACAATGTTTTCATTGAACCATGATTTAGTGATTTTATTACATAACCTTTTGATTTTACAGCATGTGTTCAAAGTGTTTTCCACCATTTTGCAGCCACAGAGCAACTCGTCTACACTTGTTGTCAAACCGGCTTAGCGCATATACTGGCTGTAGCACGTTGACTGCGGAGAGACTTTTCGAACGCACTGTATATATATATATATATATATATATATATATATATATATATATATACTGTATATGTTCCCAAACTAAAGGCTAGACAGGGAACATCCAAAACCCTGAAGGAAAATAGTTGTTTTTGAGAGAGGACCGAAACTGTTTAACCAGCTGCCCAAGGAACTAAGGAACACGAGTAGTGTTGCGGCGGACATCTTCAAAAGATTAGTAGACGCCTGGTTCAGAACAATCCCAGATGAGCCGGGCGTACCAGGCTATGTGAAGTGAAAAGTACAAGAAACCAACTCTCTACTTCATCAGGCAGTGGCGTACTGAGCACTATTGGCGCCCAGGGGCAAACTTAGCTTGTGGCGCCCGGGCGCCCCCTCCCCCATTGCCAACTTGAAAAATAAAAAAATTATTTTCGATGAACAGTACATGGTTTATTTACCGTTTATGTATTTACAAACTAATCTTTTTGGCTTTCAAAGTACCAAACTTGTCAATCACCATCAAAATTTAGAAGTTCCAATGTTTTTCTCTCAATGCTTAACTGAGCTGAAGCACTAAACCGATCTTGTCCCATTGATGCGCGGAGGTAAGTTAAAATCAGTTTCAGCTTACTGAATGATCTCTCACAGCTGGTAATGGAGACTGCAATTGTCAACAATATTTGAAGAGCCACTCGTAGATTTGGAAAGACATCTTCTCCATAGGTGATGATGAATGTCAACAGCTGCTTAGGGCTGGTCACTTTGACATCTTGACGAGCTGACAAGAGCATTTTGCAATCCTCAACTTCAACATACAAGTCACTGCCATTGATATCCCCATCATAAAATGTGGCAGCATTGTCAAATTTCTCTTTCAGGGTCGCACTGTTCAAGCCTCCGAGCTTCTGCACATCAAAGAGAAATCCAAATTTGTTATCCAACTCCTTCCACCGTCTGAATCTGTCACACATTTCCATGTTCAACCGATCAAGCACAGTGTTCATGCCTCGGGAAACTTCCTGTTTCGCTGACAACCCTGCATCTCTGGCCAATTCTCCAGGTATAATTTTTCATCATCTTCGCATAGTTTCAATTGGAACATCCCATTCTTTGCAAAGTTCTTCTCCTTTCTTAACAGCCTCTTTGGTGATTGCTTCACGCTCTTCAGTGAGGTTTTCTTGCAGGGCTCTGATGTCCAAGTATGCATCCTGAAAGTTCAGTGTTGGGACTTGCAATCGCTTTTGTACTCGGTTGATCTTGCTCAAAACCGGATTCCAGAAATGCAACAGAGTCAAGAAATTGAAGGACATAATAGCATGTTGTAATTGAACTGCCTCTCCTCTTGTTTCAGGTGTGCTACTTTCACCTTCCCCAAACTTCTCGAACAGTTCCAACAGAGGCTCAATCCCATGATGAATTGCTTTCACAGCATCAGCTCGACCACTCCAGCGAGTATCACTTTCCCGCTTCACTGCAATAGGTATCACTTCTTTCATGCACTGCTAACGAAGCGTCGAACGAGAAAAGAAAGCATAGATGCTCTCAACTGTTCCAAAGAATGTCATGACAATGGGCTCTTGACTGGCAGCGTGTACGCCACACAAATTCAGGCTGTGGTTGTCACAGTTCACAAAAGTTGCTTTTGGACTTCGGGCAGATATTCTTTGTTGAACCCCAGAGAGATGGCCTGACATGAAAGCTGCATTATCATACTCATAGCATGAGATCGACAATCTTGGAGGTTGATTCCATCTGTCTCCAGTCTTTCAACGATACAACTCTCGATGTGTGATGCAGTTTTTTTAAATATGAATAAAGCCAAGGAAGACTTCCTTCACTTCAACAGTTTTCTTGTCAAAATCGATGTCCACATACCGAAAAACCTGTGACATTTGCTCTCTATGACCAAGGTCAGGCGTAGAGTCAAACAACATTCCATAGTACTTGTTCTTGCGAATGTCTTGGAGAAGTTTGTTTCGAAGAGAAAAAGCAAGAAGTTAAACGAACTCATTCTGTATCCGGGGCGACAGATATGACACATGCTTTGGATTCTGCTGAGCATATTCTAGATGCTGCTTCAGGTTAGGATCATGATGTGACACAAGGTTAAGCAATGATAAGAAATTACCAACGTTCATGTCTGTCATGAGTTCCAGCTTTTCTACATGACCACGGAGTGCCAAATTTTGGCAGACCAAAAACTTGATGCGATCTAAAATACGTTTCAAAACCTGCCTCCAGTTCTCTTTTTCCTTGTTTATTTGTTCTTCAAGACTGGCGTCGATAGTCGCCTTCTCTTTTATTCGTCTTTCGGTCTCTTTCCAGGTTCTGGAGGCCAGTCTGTGATTCACACTGTTTTCATGAGCAGAAACCTTTTCTGTTTTCTTCCAGCTGTTGAATCCTTAAACCAGTTCAAATGAAGACCGAGTGTTTCTTGAGGCAGAAGAATACAACAAGCAACAAAATCAGTATGCTGATCTTCTTGATGGAGAGTAGAGAAGCCAAGATCTATTTACTTCTTGGCCATTAGGGAGTTTGCGTTTGAACCATGATTTGGTCATTGCTCGTCCATCCGGCTTATCCTTAGCTTCAAAAGGCCCATCTTTATGTTGGAATGGTTCAGATCCAAGAGAAACCATCTCTGTTCGTAGATTTTGTGGCACAACAGGCAGCATTTGGTCATCAAATCTAAGAAACCCCACATCACATGTTTCAAGTACCTCTGCGCCTTTAGGTAAGTTTGGAGGTTCACTTAGAGCATCAGATTGATCTTTACCCACTTCATGGTCAGATACATGTTGTTCCATCTCAGGATCAGACTCGGCTTCTTGCATTTCTGGTGTATGTTGCTCACCTGAAAACTGTTCTTCTTCGGTAGATTTATCATCCTTTTCTTTTCTCCCTTCTTTGACTGTAAAGTAGAAACGCATACACTTGCTTAACGTTTTTGCTTCCTTGGCCTGTGCTGCTCTTCGTTTTCTGCCCTGCGCCCCACTCAATTTCTTCTTACCACTTGATCCACTCATTCCAATGTCGCACATCGTGCTAACCAATAGCCTAAAAGAGAGAACACTGATCAATATAAAGCAATCAAACATTGACAATACAACTACAACTAGCAGTATTATAATAATAATAATAATAATAATAATAATAATAATATAAATAATAAATAATAATAATAATCATAACAATAATAATAAATAATAATAATAATAACAATAATAATAAATAATAATAATAATAATAGTAATAACCACCATAAACACCACAATCACACACTACACCACAGTCACACAACACACCAGCCACCCAGCCAGACATCACATCACACAGTCACACACCACACCACAGCCACACACACCACACCGTCATGCATCACACATCACAGTCACACCACAACACTCATTCACACATCCAGTGGCGGTCCTAGCTTACATGACGCCCTGGGCGAACCTCACCTTCAGCGCCCCCCCCCCTGTTCGCCAACACACACACATTCGACTCCCCCAAAATAAAGGACAGACATAACTCTTTCACAAAATAACTTTTTATTGGACTAATTGTTGGAACTTCAGAACCAAAACAAAGACTCAAATTTCTGAATTTTACAAATCCTTCATCACGTAAATAGAATAACTCACTTAAGAGAATGTAATTATGATACTATGAACAGGAAAAATACAAATTAAATTGCACAACTGCCATAAATAAACTAGAGAATCAAATTTCTAAATTGTACAAATGCTCTATCACATAAATAGAATAAGACACTTAAGAGAGGGTAATTATTATGCTACACTTTGAACAAGAAACAAAATAAATTGCACCACAGCACAACTGCCATCTAAAGCCTGACTCTTCTTACCTTCCTTGATGCAAAGTCATGAATTAAATCATCATATGAAATCTGCTCAGCAATTGTATGATTTATACTGATGATGATGATGGCCAGACCGGTAAGGCGTTCCTGTGACATAGTTGACCTCAGGTAGGATTTGATGAGCTTCAGCTTTGAAAAGCTCCTCTCTGCTTCAGCAACAGTGACTGGAAGGTAAGACCAATTCTGAGAGCAGTCCACAAATTTGGATATATTTCAGAGAGCTCCCTTTCATGGATAAATGTCAGCAGTTCAAGCAAGGATATGGTCTTTGATGGCAAGTCAGGCAAGTTCTTCAGCTCCTGTGCAAGCTCTCTGCCATCCAAGTCAGATTGTCCCTTAAAGTGTAGTGTAGTACTAAGGTTCACACATTGTTCTGTCAGCTCCTCAAATGTGAGATTTTGGAAATGTGTCAGCACTCCAAACTTCTCTCCCACAATTTCCAACGTGGAAAATCTTTCCTGAATGGCTGATGTTGCAGCATCAACCACTGCATTGAAAAATGTCACCTCCAGCTTCTTCAAAGCATCAATCAAGGGCTCATCAGATGCTTCATAGGAGAAGTGCCGCTTTGTGGACCTCAGCCGTTTTTGTTTTAACACAGCCTCCACATTCATTTGTTCACAGATATCTGTGGCTGCCATTTGTGCAGCCACAAAACCTGTTGCCCTGTAATTGCGGAGACCTCTCTCTGTTTTTTTTAGGAGATTTACTGCAACATCAACGTGCATGCTAGGAGACTGCATCTGCTTGCTCACATGCTGAATTTGGCACAACAGGTCATGCCACACCACTGAACAAATGGCGAAGCGGTATGACCCAACCTCCTCTGACAGAGATTGAGCCTCGACCTTTATTACAGAGTCTTTGGTGTGGTCCCTCACCTCGATCAGTGCATCTCTCACTGCAGCTGCCTGATATCTCAGGGGCTCCACACTCTTGATCTTGCTTTCCCACCTTGTATCAGACCACATCTTCAATGTGATGTTCACATGTTTTTTCAAAATGGCCCATCGTTGTGTGGAGGCTGAAAACAAGTTGTAAAGCTTCTGCAAGATGCCAAAGTAACTTGTGGCATCAATAGATCCCTTAGCAGCATCGGCCACAAGCAAATTCAGAGAATGAGCCCCACATGGAACAAACAGAGCTCTGGGATTAATTTCTAGGAGCCTGGATTGAACACCCTTGTTTTTTCCCCTCATGTTGGCCCCGTTGTCGTATGATTGTCCTCTACAGTCCATGAAAGGAACTTTTAGCTCCTCCAGTCTCTTCAGAATCAGAGATGCCAAATGTTGACCAGTGGACTCCTCTGCCTCCAAAAACCCCATGAAATGTTCCTTTATATGGGGCTTCCCCTCCAGTGACACAACCCGAATCACAACTGACAACTGTTCAGTGTGGCTGATATCTGGAGTGCAATCTAGAATTATTGAAAAAAACTTTGATTGTTTGATGTCGCTCACCATTGCTGAAATGGTCTTGCTGCTCGACAAATCAATGAGTTCGTTTTGTATGTGGTGGCCGAGGTAGCTGGTGTGACTGGAGGTCCCTTTTTGGACACGGTTAATGTGCTCTTGCATTATAGGATCAAATTGTGCCATCAGTTCAACTTCTTTCAGAAAATTGCCATTTGATGGTGAGAACAATTTTTCTGTATGTCCCCTTAGTGCCAAATTCCTAACTGCCAGAGAATGCACAATAGCAGTGAGACGTGTCAGCACCGCTCTCCATCTCAACTTCTCAGCCTCCAGAAGTGCCATCTCCTGCTTGTCAATGGTCTCCCCCTTTCTCATCCTCACTGCCAGTTCTTTCCAGATTTTCATAGAATTTAGGTGTTCTGAACTGTTGTCATGTGATGTGAGCAATGAGCTTGCATGCTTCCAGTCCGAGAGTCCCAAACTTGTTAAATTTATTTTCCTCTTGGAAAATAATGTACAACAGAAACAGAAAAGGCTGTTGTTTTTTAAGGAATAGACCAACCAACTTCTGGTTATATTTTCCCCACTAACCAATGACTTCCTGAAGTATTGATGGTGGAAACTTCTTCCGTCACTGTCGTTTCTAGGGAATACAAAGTCAGATGGTACTTGACTTGGTCCCCTGGAAACCAGTTGTGTCCGAATTCTCTCAGTCAGAACTGAAGGCCAGTTAGCAGGGTCGGTGGACAGAGACTCATCCTCAGGAGGCGATTCTGCTCCAGGCATTTCTAATAGAAAGAACAAGAGCATTACTCATTAGTATACACACCTAAGTTAGATAACACATTATTCACAGCACTTTGTTATGGTGGTGGTGTTATGGAATTATGGTGGTGAAACACCACACATACCCAGTAACCCAGACCCAGTGATAATAACATTATAATTTATAACTGTTTGCAAAATGCTTTGCAGGGATGCACACACATACACATACACACACACGCACACACTCACAGACATATGTGCACACAAACTCACCTGAAGAGTCCTGCCGGGGAGAAGTAGAAGCAAATGGGTCTTCATCCTCAGGATCAGACTGCATTTGTGGAGACATATGTGAGGCTGAGGAGGTAGATGGCTCCTCAGCCTCAATAATGGCAGAAGTAGACGGCTTCTCATCCTGGCTAGTGGCAGAGGGTGTTCCAAAATATTTCAAAAGTGCCCCTGCAAATAGTAAAATAGAACATAACAGACCAATGCATGAATAGGCTAGTACAATTAATTTGACATGTTATTAAGCACAATTTATTAAACTTTTAGAATAGGAAACAAATGAATAATACAACCTCCTTGGTTAATGGCTAATTATATACATAATAGTACACTTCAAATGACTCAGAAAGCTATATCACAAAATAGCAGTGCAATATAGCAGTGAAGAGTAGATGACATAGCTCTATACCTTTATCTTTTGCTCGTTTCTCCTCTTCTTCTTTCCTCTTTTTTCTAAACTGAGCACCTGATAGTTTTGACCTCTTCTTATCCATTTGCGGTTATTTGACAGACCTTAGTGGCTTAGTGTGAAGATTCGTTCTGTAATAAATAATATACATTTCACTATTTAACCAAACCCAGAAAAATAACATTACATATGTTAAAGTATGGGCCTTTATTCCCAATAATATTAATCTGGAAGCATTTTGCATTGTTTAGGTCTTTTATGGGAAGGTTTATGGAAAATGCAATAGATGGTTTTTTATTAATAAAAATATATTTATTGATCTTTTATTATTTATTTTATTTTTATTTTTTATTTTATTTATTTCTTTATTTATTTATTCTTATTTTTATTTTTATTTTTTTTGCAGGCGCTCATGCCGCCCCTCCACAAATGCCGCCCTGTGCGGCTGCCCATATTGCCCATATGAGGAACCGCCACTGCACACATCACAGTCAAACCACATCACACAATCACACACACCACACCAGTCACACGCCAAATCACAGTGAAACACCGTACCATAGTTACGCATCACACAGTCATATCACCACAGCGCAGTCAAGCATCTAACTACAAGATAATTAAATAAGAAAATCATAAGCTTTCTCAAAGAGCCACGACTGGGTATTGCATAACACGCCATACCTACAAGCAAAATCCATAAAAAAATTAATAAAAAATCAATAATAATAATAAATTAAAATCTGTATCTACCTCACGCCTCCCAAGGGGGGGCACGCCCCCCACCAGTTTGGGAAACATTATACTCTAGCCTAAGCATAAATAATGTGTAACCAATAATAACAGTGTTAAAAGTTATAAAGCAAATAAAGGACAAAAATAATGCTTACAATGGCACGGCCGCACGGACAAAAACACCAGACTACCAGAGTGTCTGCGAATGACTGACTCGGACTGCTGCCTGGCACCTGCACTGTGACGCGTCAACTTCAAGTCAGAGTTCCTGTATTAGACCCGTATAGCCCCAGTAGCTTCCCCCCACCCAGGGCTTGAGATGTAACTTTGAATTACAATATATACACTGAAATATAAATATTTACAGCAGTCTATGGGTAAAGACATTTGTTTTTTAGCAACTCATGAATTGCAATAAAAAATAACGAACGCAAACGCGAAATTCAGTGGAAACTGCTAAAGTTTGCTTAAGCAAGTTGTAAGAGCGCAAAAAAGGGCATTATCATTATGTTTGACTGCCACAAATAATGGTAAATTAATAAACAAACAATTAAATAAAATTTATTTGTGCTGCCAAATTTGCCATTGAAAATTATAATTACCGATCAATTCCACAACATAATTTACAGTAACTTTGTAACTCCTTATTTTCCTTTCAGAAAAGTAAAGCATAAAAAATTCGTAAGTTTCAATAAAATAAAAATAATAATAATAATAAATTCAATTTCATAAGTGGCGTCGGTACGTTCTGCTTGAGCAGTTTAACAACCAGTACGATTTGAACAAGAAATTTAACAACCGGTACCACCTCAGCTCAAGCCCTGCCCCTATCCCCCTGTGCACGTGCCTGCTAGTGAGTAAGATCGGAAACAAAATATGACAATATTCAGGGGTATAAAATTGTAATGGCCTTTGCGATATTTCAATATTTCTTTTGTACTTATATAATTTTTTTTCATTAACATCACAATTTGGCTCCCCCTACATTTAGCGCCTAGTGGCAATTGCCCCCCCTTGGAATCGTTTTTCTTTTTCCTTGTGGGTTTGCAGCATTCATTCATTTCACGTGTTTTATTGTGAAATTCATCCCATATATACTGTATATATGGTTTTTTTTTTTTGGTTTTTTTCCTCCCCATGTTGTGACAATTCCTATTTGTATTGAAATAAACCATAGTTATCAAAAAGTGTTCAGTAAGAGACGACGATGTGACTAAACTTTAAATTTATAAATAATGTTCGTTAAAGATAGTATTGAATTATTATTTTTAAGTGAACAGTTCAAGTAACCTAAAAGTTATTAACAAATATTTGTTTGTTTATCTCCACCATTCATTCTCGAGGACGAGAATCGAACCAAAATCAATTTAATTTTTTTTAGTACACCATCAAAACCTTGCTAAAATTGTGGTAAACCACGTAGTCGAATAATGAGAAGTAGGCCTACACGCTGTGGGTAGGCTCGCATTGGTTATTGTGATAGGGTAAACAGCAAACAGGGTTTCATTAGGTACGCTCTAATCCTTTAGATTTCTGTAGGCGAGAGACAAGTTTTGGCCGAAGGAACCTCAGATTTTAAAAATGAGGGAATCTACCTTCAAATTTACCTTGAAGCGCCTCCGTTTACAATTGTTATTTGTTTTCTGTCAGAGAGAAAGGCATGGATCCATTTTTCTATTTTTCCACAAATTCCGAGTTCTTTTAGTTTATGGAATAATATTGCATGGTCATCCTTGTCAAAAGCTTTTGCAAAGTCTAGACTCTAGATAGATGACATCAACATTGTGGTTTTCTCCCAAATATTGGAGGATTGTGTTGTAATGATCTATAAGTTCAGTAAGACAGGATCTCTCTTGTCTGAAACTATGTTGAAAGTCTTCTAAGAGATGTTCATTTTCTATAAAATTGACAATGTGGCTTTTTCAAGACTTCCTCAAATATTTTAATAATATGGGAAGTCAGGGATATGGGTCTATAGTTCTTGGCTTCCTTTCTTTTGCCTCCTTTGTAGATTGGGGTAACATTTGCTTCTTTCAGGATTGGTGGTATTCTACTGGTGTCTAGTGAAGATGATCACAGGATTTGCAAAGGCAGAAATAAAGTATGTTTGCATTCCTTAAGAATCTTGGCTCCAATTCCATCTGGATCAGGGGCTGAACTCTTGGTAGCTCTGCTATTGCCTGTTGTACATCTCCAGTGGTTATTTGTATATCTTCCAATAATGGTTTGTCTTCGTTATTTTCTTCTCTATCAAAAAATGTAGTTTTTATTTTCTTAGCCACTACAGGGGTACTCCAGCTTAAAGCATATTGCGATTATAAAATGTTTGCCATTTCCTGTGAATTAGATATAAGACTTAGACCATCTTTAGCAAGCAATGGGCCAATACTTGTTTTGATAACTGCTTTGCGTTTAGCATAGCTAAAGAAGAATTTGCTATTTTCTTTTATAGTGCCAATAGCTTTGTGTTCATTATCAATATTCTCTCTTATGGTTGACTCCTTTATTTTAAGTTCTAACATCAGTATCTGTTTCTGGATGTTACTACGTCTTGTATCACTTAATTGCTTTGTCAGTTGCTTAGATACTTTTGTTCTCTTTCTCATAAGTGTTATTCGGTATCTGTGTTCTTTTGTCAGGTGCTTCTTTGAAATATCATTTTTCTTTGGTGTGTGCTTGTATAATGCTGATGATAGCAGGTATTGTATTCTACTCCAGCATTCTTCTGGTTCTACATTTTCTAATTCATTTTCCCAGAGTTATTTATTGCTGTCCAGTCTGATTTGTGCAGGTTTAGGTCAGAGTATGGTAAATCCATTTGGCATGGGTCTTGCCGACATTTGTGGAGAGACATCTTTGTGAGTATGTGCATGACATTGTGGTCGGAGTGTATAGTTGGTGTTATAACACTGTGGTCAATTGTAGTTGCATTATTTGTCAGCACTAAATCTAGGATATTATTTTTTCTAGTTGGGCAGTGAACATGCTGTACTAGGAGGAGTTTTTCCATAAACTCATTCAGGCGTTTTGATTTGGATCTTTTTGTCCCTGATTTCATACCACCATATTGGTTCCAGGTGTAATTCGGGAGATTTAAGTCTCCTGTAATGATTAAATTTCTTGTTGAGTCTATGATAGCTGGGCATTGCCTGATTTTTTTCAGAACTTCAGTAAACTCTAGATGGGAGCTATCTGAGGGCTATAGATATTCACTAGTATTGTCTTCTTTATTTATACTGAGCATGATAATTAGGAGTTCACAGGCTTCATTTGAGTATGCTGTGAGCAGTTCACTTTGAATGTTTTCAGGGATGTACATCAGGACACCACCATTTAGACGGCCTTCTCTGTCGCATCTATGGGTGGTATACCCTTTGATTGCAATTTCACGACTCATGATCATGTGGTTCAGGTGTGTTTCTGTAAGGGCTATAACTGTGCTAGTAAGTGTTTTCCACTAGGCTCTTTAAGTAAGGTACTTTGGTATGGTTTGAGTTTGGGTAAAGGCCCTGGATGTTTAAGTAAATTATTGATACATTTGTGGAGTCATTTGTTTCATCTCCCAAATGTAGGGCATTTGTGGGGTTCCTGCTGGGGGGTCTCATTTGCTTTTGTATAAGGAGCCCGAGTGAGCTTTGAATGTCTTGTATCTGTTTCACGGTGATAAAACCCCAATGGGGTTTCATGGTTGCTTGCTGTACTATCATCACCGTAGGCTTATTTGGAACTGCTATATCAGCAAAAGATCTGGGTGGAGGAACAGTATTTGATCTTAGGTGTTCTTGCATTCCTTGGGCCAGATGGGACTGGTGGATAGCAGGCCCACTATCCTGATATTTTCTCCAGTGATTTTGGTGGCTGTATTCAGATTGTTCCCTTCAAGTGGGCCAAATTGCAGTTTTCTTTAAAACAACTTCTTTCCCACTATGAGCTCTGGCAAATTTGAGGATGAAGATAGGGGCATCTTGCACTGGATATACTAGGGGGCACTCAATATATTTTGCCCACCCTTTTTTCTTAGCTAAATAATAGGCCATGGGGCTGAAATGTTTTTTGGGCCGTAAGTTTGAACTTTCTGCGCTTCACATACTGTAACCGGATTTTTCCAGTTTGAACCTCCCCTCCTTGTATAAAACCGCTTTTAAACGCCCTTGTATAAAACCGATGGTTAACGCAGTTTCGAAAATGGCGTCTGACAGTGATGTGCGTCGTAAACAGAGAGCTGTTATCGAGTTCTTAACCGCAGAGAAGGAAACAATTGGAAATATCCACAAACGTCTACAAAACGTTTACGGAGATGCTGTTGTTGATCGAAGCACAGTTGGACGCTGGTCTAAACGTGTGAGATCACCGGAGAGGGAGAGCTTGCCTCGATGATGAGCCACGCAGCGGTTGCCCGGCATCGGCTGTGACATCTCACACTGTGCAACGTGCTAACAGCATCATTAGAACAAATCGGTGCGTCACATACAAGGAGCTATCACTGGAGCTAGAAATTAGTGAAGGAAGTGTGAATACATAATTCAACAACTGGGATACTTAAAAGTGTGTTCACGGTTTGTTCCTCGTGAACTGACTGAAGATCACAAAGCCCAAAGAAAAGAAATTGCTTCTGAGTCGTTGGTTCGATACAAGACAGAAGGGGATGACTTCCTTTCACGAATTGTGACTGGGGATGAGACTTGGGTACACCACTTTGAACTTAAAACAAAACGCCAATCCATGGAATGGCATCACGCAGACTCCCCACGCAAGAAAAAGTTCAAAATGGCTCCCTCTGCAGGGAAGGTTATGGCCACCATCTTCTGGGACATGAAAGGGGTGATTCTGGTGGACATTATGAAGAAAGGACAATCAACTCGGAGGCATGTATTGCTACCGTACAGAGTCTCCAGAGACGTATAAAGCGAGTTCGACCGGAGAGAAAACTGGAAGACGTCCTTCTTTTGCATGATAACGCAAGACTATACAACAATTTGTAAACAAGAGAGGCCATCACGAAAATGCGCTCGACTGTGTTTCCCCACCCTCCATACAGCCCGGATCTAGCACCTTCAGACTTCCATTTGTTTGGGCCAATGAAGGATGCTCTTCGTGGAAGAAAGTTTCGGAGTGACGACGAGGTTGTTGAGGTTAAGAGGTGGCTCCAGCGGAACCCAGCGGACTTTTTACCAGCAAGGAATAAAGGCCCTTGTTTCGAGGTGGAGGAAAGCCGTAGAAAAGGATGGAGATTATGTGGAAAAATAAAAACTTGTAAAAAAGGTATGTAACTACTTGTGTACAAAATTTCTGGAACTTTCTGGAACTTACAAAGAAACTTGGAAAGAAAAAAAAAAGGTAGCAAAATATATTGAGTGGCCCTCGTACACCCAGAAATGCCATTACCATTATTTAGAAATATTTTGCAGTGGCGGGTGAGCAAATGGGTATTCTCTTCCCTTAAGTCCATATTTACATAAGCCTTTCCTATAATATTTGCATACTGGCTTCTTGTTTTCTCGTTTGGCATTTTGGTGACTGTGTACAGCAGGCTGTGGAGTCGGAGTCGTGGAGTCGGAGTCGGAAGCAATTTTGGTGCTGCTGGAGTCGGAGTCAGTAAAAATGTACCGACTCCGACCTCAATATAAATTTTAATAAAATATGTTTTTGTGTGTGATATCACTGGCAGCTATGGTGGTTAAACCACTTAAATAATAAACACAATGTTTTCCATTTCAGACACTAATGCCATTAATTCATTTTTTCTTTTCAGATAATATTTTTTATTTTTAATGCTTATTTAATTTCGAGTTCTTTCTAAATTTCATAAGTTTTTAACTTTCAAGTCTAAAACCCCTTTCACAATGGCAAAGACACTTCCAACAAAGTCTGCAGTTTTTTAATATTTTACAATAACCACAGATGGGAAACATTTCGTGTGTCAGTGTATCATAGAAGATGATGATGATGATGAAAAATTATGTGAAGCAAAAATCAGTGGTTTTACTGGCTCTGATAAAAATGCACCAACCAGAGCATCAAATTTGAAAAGACATTTGCAGCGTTTCCATCCGAAAATTTTAGAAGTTGTCATTGAGAAAGATAGTAATAAAAACCTTCCAACTACTTCAAATTTAACAAATAAAAAGGAAGAACTTCGAAGAACTCTTAAGGGACGCTTCATGTTTATTAAAATGGATACAGCCACGCGTCATAGAGTTAACTATTTTGCCATCAATGCTAGATTTGTTGATGAAAACAATAAAATGGTAACTCGGACATTGGGAGTAAAGGACACCGAGGCGCATCATGACAGCGACTATCTTCAGAAGTTAGTGGAGGAAGTTTTACAAGACTTTGTAATTAAGAAAGAGCAGATTCTATGTATTGTCACAGATAATGCTTCAAACATGCTAAGCACGATAGAAAAGCTGAATAAAGTTGAAAAAAAAGTGGTTAATGAAGATGACATTCCTGAAACTGACGAATCTTAGCACGAGATCTCAGAATGTTTATTTCTGGGGGAAAGAAAATCCCCATTTCTTTGAAGAAACAGCACCTCTCCCGATGTTATGATGTGGGCTGGTGTAACCCGTGAACTTATTGTTGGTTGGTCAAAGTTATCTGGAGATGTTGTCTCATTGGTTAATTCCCGAAGTTGAGAAAGTGAGCCTCGTAAACAGTGTTACTTTACAACAAAACGGTGCACGTATTTTCCTCAACCAATTTCCAGCGTGGATTAGGCGAGGAGGGTCTTTCAACTGGCCCCCTAGAAGTCCCGATCCCACAACTTGTGATAACTGGCTGTGGTCTTTTGTGAAGAACGAACTTAGCCACATGCTCATGCACTCTGTTGAAAGAATTAAAAATGGAAATTCTTCACATATTCTGAGCCATTACACCTGAAATGCTTCGAAAAGCTTCACGGCGCACTTGGCGTCAAATGCAATTATGCGCTGATCACCATGGAAACCAACTGGACGTACAAGCAGCAAGATATCTTTTAATTTAATTTCATTTGTAATTTTTGTTTTTGTTTTTGGTTAAAATAAAATGTTTTAAAAGGTGAGCTCATTCTTTTATCAACCATTCTATACGACCGATCGCAACTTTTGGCCATTCCTGTATATATATATATATAATTATTACCTTAATATACAAAAGAAAATTACTTCGGTAACCTTAGTTTTGCTTCCGCCCGAATTGTTACTTGTGACAAAAGTCAAACTTGTTGCCCCCACCTTAGACCTACAGCTTAACGTGTAATCCGAACCACGACCCACTGCGGGTGGTCAGAAATCGCAAAATCCTCGACCGGACTCTATCTCACCACTAGGCTACTCAGGCTACTAGGCTATCCAAGGTGCCCAATTATCTACCAACTAATTTTTTTTTTGTATGGAAGGATGAATAATTGGGTGAGCCGAGCGCCGCCTGCCATCGCTTTCAATCGAACCCGGAGCATTCGTAGTTAGCGATACTACCCACTACACCATCGAGGCGCATATATATATATATATATATACAGTATACGTATATATATTCGACAAATGTGATCATGATATAATAGCGCATAAAATGAAATATATGGGAATAACAGGCAAAGTTGGAAAATGGATCACAACTTGAACTTCCTCAGAGAACGTCTACAGGTCGTTAAAATTCAAGGTATAACATCATCAGAATCGGAAGTACACAACTCAGTACAACTAAACAGCCTCTTCATTCTTAACAATGCAGAAGAACATACACACATACCACATCAAGCAGGATACTCAAACTCCTCCCCAGACTTAACGTTCTGTTCCCCCTCACTAGCAACACATACACACTGGAGAACAGAAAAACAACTGTCATCAGACCACCTGTCCATCATCATAACACGTTCTACACTCTGCCCCAACAGCCTTAGGCACACTTACAGAAATTACAAGAAAGCTGATTGGGAACAGTTCAAAATACAGACTGAGGAACAATTCACCACATTAAACAGCACACCCATCATAAACACCAATACAACACTCAAGACATTTAATCAGATCATCAATAATGCAAAAAAATACATACCCAAGGGTAACATTAGGAAATACAACCCAAATTACACTAGAGAAATAGCCCACCTCATAAGGCAACGTAACAACCTCAAACATAACACACAAACACCACACACAGAAGCCATAAAACAGCAGATACAACAGCTCAACACAGAAATAAACAACAAACTTAAAGAAAAACAAACAAACATTTAGGGAATTCATAACACTAAACCACTCCACAGATACATTCAGGCTATACAAGACTATAAACAGCATTACCCACTCTAACAGCGGCATTCACACCTCACACGCGGCTATCTGTCGCAGCCAAAATATTATCCCAACATACACGCAACAAGTTAACATTCTAGTTAATCACTACGCAAAGATAAGTCATTTAAACAGAGACAACAACCAGAAACACGCAGACAGACAAACAGCCAGACACAAGAAAACCTACAGACTCGACACGACCATTACATCCTTCAATACAGACCAGACCACCAACATCATCAAAAACATTAAGAATTCGAAGGCTACTGGACCAGACAACATATCTAACATACACCTTAAACACTTGGGCCCACAGGGAATACTAGCTCTCACAAATATCA
Organism: Bathynomus jamesi; assembly: GCA_023014485.1. Taxonomy (NCBI): domain Eukaryota; kingdom Metazoa; phylum Arthropoda; class Malacostraca; order Isopoda; family Cirolanidae; genus Bathynomus; species Bathynomus jamesi. Next base: position 151,005 of record JAJOZX010000367.1, on the reverse strand, counting down.
GCACATATTCATACCAACACTGTATTATTCCTGACATATGGAAACAAGGTAAAATTATTACACTACTCAAACCAAACAAAAATCCGACAGAACCAGCTTCCTACAGACCCATTACTTTACTATGCACACCTTCCAAAGTAACAAAGACTAATCTTACAAATCACCAACCCACACATACCACTATCGCCTACTCAACATGGATTCAGACCTCACCACTCAACCACGACATTACTCACTAACCTCACGCAGCACATCATAGATGGCATCAACTCCAGACGACCAGCTCAACGTACACTATTAGCAACAATAGACATTAGTAAAGCATTTGATGCTATCCCACGCTTCCCTCTCATAAACAAAATACTCAACACAAACATGCACAATAACACCAGAAGGTGGCTGAGCAACTATCTTTCAGGAAGATACTCACATGTCACATTTAATGGCAAGTCATCCAAAAACAAGCTTTTTCCGAACGGGGTCCCTCAAGGCTCTGTTTTCTCACCAACACTCTTCAACTTATACATGCATGACATTCCAACACCCATAGATAACGAGCTTACCTTATCATATACAGATGACATCACTCTAACACCCACCCACAACAACATCGACACCGCTACAAATAACCTACAAACATACATAAACAGTATACAAGACTGGCTCACACACAATAGACTCAAAGTAGCGCCCACAAAATCAACCATCACCTTGCTTACAAGCAACACAAAAGAACACCAGGTAACTCCACAGCTTACACTAAACAACACCAACATTCCACACACTCACAGGACCAAAATACTTGGGGTTACATACAACATATCATTATCTTTTGCAAACACCTGCACACACAAACAAAAATACTGAAAGTTAGGGGACATTTAGACATGAGGGGAACACAATTCATGGCAGCAGCGACAACTAACCCACAACACCCTTGCCACTACCTGTACAATCATGCACCGACACCTCGCACCATTAAGGCAATACCAGAGAGACATTATAACCAAATACTCCATTCCGTACCACGCCCCACAGACATCACATAGTACGGAAAACACATACACACACACTTAACCCACAAAGCACTGACACGACTCGGTCCGAATGCGGTCCTAGGTGCGAAGCCGCCACCCATTAACAGGTCAGAGATCAGCCTGAGCAGATCGAATCGAGTTAACTTAGCACGATTCCAGTGTGGTCATCACCCCAACTTACGGACATATAAACACAGACTAGACAACTCCACAGACGACACTGCCACCTGTGCCAGGACACACCACAAACAATTGTACACATTATGACAGTGTACCGCTCTAGCACAACAACGAACACAACACAACATCACTAGTGCGCTGAACCTCTGGTCCACTCCGGAGAGGGCGATCGGTTACCTGAGTGCCGCCAGCTTGCTCGATCAGGGTGGGCTGATCGGCTAAACAACAACAAGAAACACTGTTGACCCCGCTCCTTTTCATCATCATGGTAACAGACATAAAGAATGAAGTAAACAGCAATAGTATTGTAACATCTTTTGCAGACGATACAAAGATCAGAAGAAGAATCAGCGATGCAAAAGAGGTGGAGGCCTTGCAGAGGGACACAAACAGAATATACAAATGGTCAGAAGAGAACAACATGACATTTAACACCGAGAAATTTCAGCTCTTGAGATATGGTAGAAATGAGGAACTTAAACAGTCGTGAAATTCAGAGAAGCACGAAAGCGATCGATTTGGGGGTAATAATGACCGATGATGCGAAATTCGAGACACAAAATCAGATATCAAAAAACAAAGCAAAAAAAGTCGCGGGACAGGTACTAAGAATGTTCAAAATAAGGGACAAGACAGTAATGATTCCCCTGTTGAAAACACTGATCATACCAAAACTTGAATACTGCTCAGTCTTGACGTCCCCATACAAGAAAGAAGATCTTAAACTAGAAAATATTCAGCGACATTTCACAGCCAAGATCGATGGCTGCAAAGAACTCAACTACTGGGAAAGACTACGTAAACTAAATCTGTACTCCCTGGAAAGAAGAGAGGTACACCATAATATATACATGGAAAATGATCGAAAAACTGGTGCCAAATCTCCAAACAACACTGGAAAATAGGGAAGGAGAATATGCGTGTTCTCAAAATAAAAGCCCGACAAGGGACCTCCTCAACGCTAAGGAAAACAGCTTGGTTGTCAGGGGGCCAAGACTTTTTAACCAGCTTCCAAAGGACCTCAGAAACGTGACGGGGTCAAACCTGAAGTCTTCAAAAGAAGACTAGATGCTTCGCTCAGGATGGTACCAGATAAGTCGGGTGTACCTGGCTATGTACGGTCAAGAGCGCTTCTCCACCAAGCCAGGCCCAGAGGCGGAACCACCAGCTTGACCTTCGTGTAAAGAGAGACCAACGCACGGAACTGCTACGAGGTGTGTATATATATAAAAAGTCATGAGAAGGAAACTATATTTTGTCCAAATGGGGAAGCAATCTTCTTTTCGAAAATAAAATAAAATTTAAAATATAAAGAATAGGTTTTTTTTTTATTTATATACACACATTTTTTTGAGACAAATTTTTATGCAAAACTGTGTCAAGGTTAAATCAGAAACACTTTCCCGCATCGGTGAACAAAAAAATTTTGTAATATCTTTAATCCTGAAGAAATTAAATAAACGAAAGAATAATATAAATTATTTGTAGTCGAAAGAGGAAATGTATGTTTGTAATTATAAAAAAACAAAAACAAAAGTACACACGCAGATAATAATAAAAAAAAACATTAGTCGGGTTATAACAACCCACAACTGTGTCATTATAACCAGACAATACAATCAATTCATTTCCGTTTTTTTCATTACAGTCCAGTTATTACTACTGTTTTTTTGTTGTTTTTTGTATCGGAGGTAATTACGTGGTTCGTAATTACTGTTAACTTCCCACCATGCAAATGTTAAAGGGAGGGTTAAGAGCGGTCACCCTTCTTTGGGACAGACTGAATGAAAGCGAACTTCCAGCAGGAAGGAAAAGTACCAGACGAGAGACAAAGACGAAAGAGTTTGCATAGGCAGGGTGTCAGCACAGAAGCACAGTTCTTAAGAACAACAGGAGGAACACCATCAGGACCATAAGCCTTCCTAGAGTTGAGCCCAGATAGGGCAGAAAAAACATCTTTAGAAGAGATTCTAATTTCGGATATAATAAAGTCAAAGGGAGGGGGGAGAGATGGAGGAACAGCACCGGAATCGTCCAGGGTTGAATTGTAAGCGAAAGTTTGGGCGAAGAGTTCAGCTTTGTCAGGAGAAGAGACGGCAACTCTGCCGTCCGAATGGAAAAGAGGAGGGAAAGAAGAGGAAGTAAAGGTGTTGAAGAGGTTCTTAGGTAGATGCCAGAAAGAGCGAGAAGAATTAGAATTGGATAGATTTTCACATTTTTGTCGGATAAAGGAATTTTTAGCGAGTCGAAGAACAGATTTTGCACGATCCTGGCAGAAATATAACCTGAGTGAGAGTCAGGAGTTAAATGGCGACGGTACCTTCTGAAAGCCTCCTCTCTGTTGCGGATAGCATTAGAACAAGTACAGTTAAACCAACGTTTTTTTGCATAAGTAGTAGGAATAGAATATGGAATGTACGCCTTTATACCCGAGAGAATCACCTTTGTAATGCGCTCGGCACACTCAGAAGGGCCCCGGCCACGGAAGCGGTGATCATTCCATGGGAAATCACAGAAGTACTGCCTAAGGGCCTCTCAATCAGCGGCGCCGAAGTGCCAAAGGCGCCTCCTTTTGGGATGATCCAAAGGCCAAATTGGAGCGATAGAACAGGAAACATAGATTGTGGTCGAAGGAGCTCAACGGAGAAAAAAGCTTCACAGAGTAAGAAGAAGGTTGAGAGGTAAGAAATAAATGCAGAATGTTGGGCCTATCTCCAAGCGATCGGGGATACGAGTAAAGTGCTGTACAATCTGCTCTAGGTCATTTAGGATATAAAAGTTGTAAGCTAGTTCACCAGGGATGTCAGCGAAATGGGAGGAAAGCCAAAGGTGGTGATGAACATTGAAATCTCCTAAAATGGCGATTTCAGCAAAGGGAGAGCGAGAAAAAATGTATTCCACTTTAGAAGTGAGGTAGTCAAAGAATTTTGGATAGTCAGTAGAATTAGGGGAAAAGGTAAACAGCGCAGATTTATTTGGTTTGAGATTGGCACGTAGCCAGAGGGTATAGAATTTGGAAGATTCGAGTTCGGGAATATGAGAACAAGTTAGGTCATTGCATGCAAAAACGCAACATACACCTTTGGAGTGAAATTGAATATAGAGAAAGTAGGAGGGTACAGAAAAGGGGTTGTTGTTGTTGTTGTTGTTCGTCTCAGACACCCGAGTTCCAGTGAGGAAAAGATGATGAGGTTTAGAGGAAGAGAGGTGGTGTTCAACAGATTGAAAATTTGAGAAAAGGCCACGAATGTTGCAGAAATTTAAGAAAAGTGAATCAGACAGAGGTCCAGAACATCTCGAATGGGCTGTAGCAGATCCAGCCCCGCTGCCCGGGTTTGCATTGCCAGTATCGGCAGGGGGGGGGGGAGCCAGAAGTGCGGAAATTTATGGTTCCCTCCCCAGGGGACTCCGAGGCTTTTGAAGTTGATGCCACTTTTTTTATTTTTGAAAAGATTATGTAGTGCTTAAGATACAAGTGTATGTAATGAGGAATAGGGAGAGAAGTGTGTGTTTGAGAGCATGTTAAACTGCTCACAGGGTAGATGAGACACGGAAAAGATCAGCTAAGGAGGACAGTGACAGGAGAAACGGGAGTTCCAGTACTCCCTGTCTTCTGTCTAACGTCCCCCCGAGTACATTTCCCTGGTCGATTGGTGTCTACAATCTCCTCCTCCTTAGAGGAAGAAGAAAGCCAAAATCAAGATCCAAGGGTTTCGGGATGCCTGGACACTCTTGCGTTTGAAAGGTAAAGACAGGGAGAAAGGTGGGATGAGAAGGTTGTTTCTGAGTTGACAGGCTGAGTAGAGGAAAGACTGAAAATACCAATCAACACTTGCATTAGAGAATTGGACAGGAAAGGAATGAGAATGTGTAGAAAGTCGGGTACTGGTACTGCACGCTCTCCTTAAATGAGGCATGCAGTTAGAGAGTTCAGAAGAGCAATGCCCGTTATAATAGCGATACCAGAGAGAGAGAGAGAGAGTGAGGCAACACTGCGGCGAAGAGAGAGGGATTGAAGACAGTCAATAAGAAGTGGGAAAACAAATATTTGTTTATTTATCTCCACCATTCATTCTCGAGGACGAGAATCGAACCAAAATCAGTTTAATTTTTCTGAGTACCATCAAAACCTTACAAAAGTTGTGGTAAACCACATAGTCAAATAATGAGAAGTAGGCCTACACGCTGTGGGTAAGCTTGCATTGGTTATTGTGATAGGAGAAACAGCAAACAGGGTTTCATTAGGTACGCTCTAATCCTTTAGACTTCCGTGGACGAGAGACAAGTTTTGGCCGAAGGAATCTCAGATTTTAAAAATCAGGGAATCGACCTGTTTTTTTCTATTTATCTGAAATCCGTACATTGGTCACTTGCTTGTATTAGCGTGGATGCTTTTATGTCCCAATATTTTGAAACATTTCTTGCGAATCTAGTGATTTTCAGCTTTTTCAGGATGGATCTGGTGACACTCGGTAATTTGACTTGACATGAAATAATGTTCACTATTTTCACTGTGTCCAGTCAAATTTGTTCCTAATCGGCTTGTCTTTGTCACGATGCAAATCCCTTCCCCTGTTTGTTTGTTGTACTACATTATGGCTTCCACTTTCATTCAGTGGCTGTTCTTGCCATGGTCCGTAGGATAAGCAAGTAGGCATTAGAGAATGGAGGCAGGGGTAAGGAAGGGAGAGACTTTCAGTGACAGCATGCGTTGCTGCCCACGAGGCGCTGCGCACAGTAACAATCAGCCCTGTGCTTAGGATTAGAAAACGATCAGAAGGCAAATAGAGAGATTTTTTTTATTTCTGAAGAATTTTTTGTGTAGAAATTTTGCGAAGGTCCTCAAATTTGAAATGAATGTATGCATGTATGCATTGCATCGCATTTTTTCCAAGATGAAAACGTATTTGGATGGTGGAAAAAGAGGAAACAGTTGACTGCATTTTAAACATTGCCTTTGGAACACCATAATATACAAAAGATAGGCTCTCTTCGGGTCACCTGAAGATCAGGGCCCCCAGACTTCTTCAGTTAGCCTTATAAGGCTAACTTAAATATCACGACCTAACCTAACCAATCGTTAGGTCAACTGTACGCCCTTGACGATTGGTTAGGTTTGGTCGTGATATTTTCGTTAGTTAACCTTATAAAGCTAACTAAAGAAGGTTGGGGGCCCTGATCTTCAGGTAATCCATCTATTCTACCAAGCCTAAGATACTTGAAGACCTAAAAACCAAAGTCTATGAGGTAATCAACAATATCCCAGCGGATCTATTTACATAAATTGTCAAACATTTGTGTAAAGTTGAATATTGTGTTTGAAAAAAATGGCGATTACACTGAGCATGTTTTTAGTTAATGTTAATAAATTCCTTTTTATGTACCTACCGCGTTTATCTGTGACTAGACTCCTTTCTATTTGGCTAAGAATATTTATTTAGAAATATGGGCATTTTGGTGTGTGTGTGTGTGTGTGTGTGTGTAGTAAAATCACAACACGTGATCTTTTTAATAAGCAAACAACCACAGAGAAAAGGGAAAAGAAACACGAAATCCGAGCGCTTTCGTGACATATTCACATCTTCAGGGACAAGAAAGAAATAGACAGAATTTACCAAGTAAATGAGTTAAATATACAAGCGAAAAATCCCCCAATCGGCAACTCAATTTAAAAACAATAAAACAATCTAAAGATTTTTCCCAATAGATAACTTAATCTAAAGGCTATTAAATTATTGAATACGTAAAAACTATAAATGAAATTAGACAATTAAAATGTACAGAAAACAAAAATTATTATAACAGTTATTAGAAATAGTATTTAATTAAAACAGGCAATTACTGTAAGTGGCAAGAATCTAAGGAAACAAAAGAATGGTGTAATCGTCGTCACGTTCTCCTTCCAGAATATTCCGAATATCTAAAAACAATCTATATAAAAAAAAAAAAAATTCAATAGATAACCTGTTCAAAAGTCTAATAAACTATCAAGTACATAAAGACTATATAAAAGAAATAATACAATTAAAATGTACACATAAAATGTTAATTATTAAAATAACATTTATTTAATTAAAGCAAACAATTAAGTGGCAAGAATACGGTCAAAATAATAGACCACCTTTCTAACAATGTACCAGTCTAATTTATAAAGCCCAGGGCTAATATTAAGAACAAAATCAGCATTATTCTTGATCACACTCGATTCAAGTATATTTCTACTAACAATACACTTACTAAAACTTAATTTGGAGGCATTTTTCCAGTCAATGGGATGATTAGTATCTCTTGCGTGAATGAAAATGGTGTTAGATTATATATTAGGGTGTGTCAATTTTCGGGGTGAAATGACTAAATTGAAAATCATGTGATTTGGTAGCAATTTAATGTAATCATTTGGCATACAAAATAATATCCTTGCTTCAAAAACAATAAAAAATAACTCCTACCTACATCAATTTTAATTCAAAAATTCCATTTTTCCATAAATTCGTAACAAAATAACAAATGTGCGCAAACATCCTATCAACATTTAAAGTGGCAATAAGATATCATTCAGAGTCTTTATTTGAAAGTAACCAATGCAGTCATGTCCTTTTTGCTGCGGTTCCTTGACATCAGCATTCGGCTTGCTACTTGCGCTTTGATGTAGCCTTCTCGCCTCTCGTGACTGTAAACTTGACTAGCTGCTTCTGTGACCATTTTCACACATCTCTCCACACTCTGAGTGTGAGAAGGCCACTTTGGCACTTGCATTGGGGCCTCTTTAAGTTGTGTTAAATCTTTGTTTGTTATACATGTTCTCAGTGGTGGCTCCAAAACTTCCGAACTCAAGTTAACTAATTCTGACAATTTCGTGGCATTGACGTTTATCGGAGGTACCTTCCTTGTCTGAACAGAGCAGTCTCCCAGCTGGTCATCATCTAGTGATGTTCCTCTAAGCTTTAGACTGATTTCCACAGCCTCAGTTCGCTCTTTGGTACATTGGCTGCAGAGTATTGCTTGCAAAACTGCCTCTGGCCTAGCATACCAAGCGGACCTTCTCACCACAGGTAACACGATGTCCACCACTACTTTCCTTTGGGTTCTCAGTAGCTGTAATTGAAACAAGATGTGGGTTGGGCCCCTCCATCCACATTGGATTAAGTTTTACATTGAACCAGTGAGGAAGATAAAACCCAATAATAAATTAACAATCAACATCAAATTCTGTAGCATTTTGCCCTTCAGTGCATGTTTGGAAACCCAAATCCTGCAGAAACGAATCGCTGTAGTTAACCAACGACTGTGACTTACGGGTCCAATCTCCAAGAGAGCCAGATTTTGAGGCAACTCTCCTGATCTGATTCCTTGAACAATACAATAAGCGTAAGATTGATCCGTGCTGAGGTCTTTGATAACTTCTTCAGCAACACTGGAAGGGGAGGGCCTACTTCGACCTTTGGAAATTTTGTATTTATTTCTAATTCCGTTGCTTCATCTAGCATGTTGCCAAGGGGGCCTGACCACTTGTTGTTGCTCTTTATAGGACCATCAAGTTCCTGGATGAGACGACGAAGAGGTAGTTCCCTTGTGTGCAAATCACATACAATCCAAACAAGCCTTCTTCCAAGTTTTTTCTCTAAATGCGTCATAACACCGCCCTGCCATCCAGTGTTCACCGCAGTTGAGTCTCCACCAACGGCCTGCAGTGAACTGTCAAGTCTTCTTTCTTGAAGCCAACATATTATTTGATCAGCAATTATTGAAAAATTTATTATTTAGAATTTATTATTTAGCTTGAGAGAGATTATTTTTATTTAGGTGTAATATTAAGGTTAAGTTTACTTTAAATAGACACAGTAATTATAGAAATAATAATGGCCTATATAGACACTGTCAACATAGCTACAGACTTTTTCACTGTAGGTTGTAGTGGTTTTCAGGTTAAAATTTGGTCAGCAGCCAGATTACTAACTATGGTGAAGCTAAATTCATTAAAATTAATTTAGACTTACCAAAAATGAAGTTGCCAGTTGAACGTTACCCTTTCTGTTTCTAACTAATCCATAAGTTTCATTTAGTTTCCAGGCTTGAATTTTATTTGTTGTTTTAAGTTATTATTTAACACACTGCTAGGTTATTTATTTGTAGGGGCTATTTCCCAGACCTAGGTTTTGCAGGTTAAGTTAGGCTAGGGCTGGATTGCCCTTAAGTTTTTGGTTTTAAAGGTTTAAGGTTTAAGGTTTTGAAGGTTTTACTCAAGTTAAGTTAGGGCTATATTGCCTTTAGGTTTTAATAGGGGCTATAACAGCCATTTAATTATTGAGTTAGGGCAGTTGTAGCCGGTTCGAGTTTCTTCTAGGTACCTAGTTTTTCTCTTACCTTAGTTATTTTCTTTAATTAACTTACTTATACCTAGTTCTGATAGGCCTCTATTTAGTTAAACAGGGTTTTTGTTTAATTGCAGTGGTTATTTAGGATAAGATTTAAAGGTTGTGAGGTTTAAAGGTTGACTTTAAGTTGCCCGGTTAGTTGGGGAACCACGAGAATTTTACTTTTTTACAAAACTAGCCTGCTTCACGCAGTCAAAAAATTTTCAAGAATGGACAAAGCTCCGTTTTCCTTTGTCCCAGAAACTTTTTTCTTTCTTCTTTTTGTTAATTAGGGAAACCCAACTTCACTAGTTGGTTAGAAACGAGGGTTGTTATTTTTATTCTATATTTATTTTGTTTATATTTTATTTGGAAATATATGCGGTTATTTCTAACCACTTTTTTTTAACAGCAATTGCCTCTGTGTCATCTCTTCTTCCATCAAACAAAAGGCAAGAGAGACCTTCCTCCTTCAAATCTTTTTCATGCTGATCAGATATTTCCTTCATTATTTTTTCTTGTGCTCTTCTTATCTTATTATGATCTATCACTAAGGATGTATCCTCTCGGCTGATGAGGCCTGCATCTATCCAAGCGGCAGTGGCAATCTCTGCAGTCTCTCGTAGCCCCGTATGGTGGCGAATACTGACAAGGGCAATGTTTGAGATGTCTTTAGTGTTGTATTTCATTCTCTTCGGCGAAGGTTCAGGTGGAATTTTGGAGCTATCATCTGATGTTGCTTCTTTCTGTTCATCTGAAGAGCTTTCAAAGAAGTGAGAAACCTCTTGATAGAGCTCTTCATCTCTTTGGGTGGCTTCTTCACTCTTCTTTTTCTTCCCTCTCTCGGATTTTCTCTTTTTTCTTAGCAATAACAATCTGTTTTTTGGTTTCTGAATAATCTGCCGAACCAATCTGCATACTTCCTTGGCCTCCTGCCTTTGTCCTCTGCGCTTTTATGAAAGCCAGCTCCAAAACAGAGATCTTCTTCTCACGAGGACAGCGACAATCAATGTGAGGGTGAGGTTCTCTTCTGCATGAGGGAGAACAATTGGCTTCAGAACACAACTCTATGGGACATTGGCAGTTAAAAATGTCAAGAAGAGTATCAAGTGTGTGTGCAGAAATTTATTTTTCTTTGCTAGTTTTCCTTTACCAAGTGATGTCTCAACTGCTTTGTGCCACAGCTTTGTTAATTTTAGCTCAATAGTTCTATACTGATTGAGTACAGGTAGTTTGAACAACACATTAGCTTTTTTCCACTGATGCAGAAGAGGGGGAATCATGTCCCTTATGAGCTCTTTCTCTGTGTAGTTCCTTCTATCCTTTGTATTTTGTTCACGAAGGAGTAACCCTAGTCTCAGCATGTCTCGCACTGTTGGTAGTTCTGATACGGGAAGCTCCTTGCCTGTACCGACTAACAGGCTCAAGTGGCATGACGACTGACCTCTTGTCTTCAATTTTGGTATCTTAGGAATATCTGCAAAGAAAGAAAAACATTTAAGTATTTTATATCAATTACGATGTTTCAAAGTTGTCATTCGATGTTCTAAAATTCAATAAAAAAATATTTCACGGGATTACAACATAATTAGAAGAATATGATGATAATAAATAACTGTAATAATCAATAATCCATACTTACAGTTAAACTGTAGTGTTCGTCTAGTACAGGGGTGGGGAAACTTTTCAGTACCAAGGGCGAAAATCGATAACATAAACACCTCCGCGGGCGTCTGGCAAATTTTAAGCTTATATACAGCGTGTCCCAAAGAAATGTATACCCACTTTGTTCGATAATACCAGCTATGAGGATAATAAATATAATACTTTTTATATGTTTTTTAATAAAGAATTTTCTCCTGAATCTAAATATGTAATTATTATTATTAAAAATTGAAGAACAAAAACGTTACAGATGTTTAAATTATAATTATTATTTTCGAGACTTCATGTGCGATATTTTCTAATATTTTAACCGACTGTTTTGAGATACTTATGTTTAGTGTTGATATTGAAGCATAAATGTTGTAATTATTAGTTAATTCAAAAAATTTACAAATTCCATGGTTAAATGACACTTTATCTAAGATGTTCGACGTCTTCCAGAACGTTGTTTTTGTAAGTTTTGCACAGTGCCGTTGGTTTCAAACTTATCTCGTATACGTGCAAAAATATTAGAAAATATCGCACATGAAGTCCGAAAATAATAATTATAATTTAAACATCTGTAACTTTTTTGTTCTTCAATTTTTAATAAAAATAATTACATATTTAGATTCAGGAGAAAATTCTTTATTAAAAAACATAAAAAGTAATATATTTATTATCCTCATAGCTGGTATTATCGAACAAAGTGGGTATACATTTCTTTGGGACACGCTGTATATAAGATGTATTTTAAAAAGCTATTTGCTGGGCTGTAAATAAATAATTTTTAGTAAATAATAAATACCTAAGCGGGCGAATTGAAATTAGCTCGTGGGCGAAATTTCGCCCGCGGGCGAGGGTTTCCCCACCCCTGGACTCTAGTAGAATAACTATGAAGTAGGTACAAGAGCAATAACAGCAAACCACCGTCTATGACATCTAAGAGGCAACTGAGGACTGAGAGTGAGGGACAGTTCTATTCATGTTGTGACTTGTACAACAACTATATGACCTTGAAAACACTCCATATGGGATCAGTGGGATAATTCTGTGACAGATGAATAGTTAATCAATTTATGTCCTATTATTTAGTAAAAGAGTCAATTTCTGAAACTTTAAGGTAAAATTGATGTAGGTAAGGGTTATTTTATTTCATTTTGGTTGGCCAATTTCAAGTTTTGACATGAAAAGACTATTTTCACTACCAAAATTGATTTGAAAAAAGTTGACAAAATTGACACACCCTACCCCTATACTGGATATGGAGACGATCACTAGACACTGGAGAAATACCAGGCAACCTGAAGAGCGCGAACATAGTCCCAATATATAAAGGAGGAGATCGATCCGAGGCCAAAAACTATAGGCCAGTGTCGCTTACATCTCATCTCACTAAAATATTTGAAAGAATAACACTGTACAACAAATTTTCGGTTCAGAAAAAAACGGGAATAACATTCGGTCATTCTTAATATTTCGAGTGTGCTGATTCCAAATCTGAAAATAGTTTTTTTCTATCACGTCACGTTTTTTTGTAATGACTGCTTAAAATCTTCATATCAAAAAATAAGAATATATTGATAAACAGATAGGCTTTATCATATGGAAGCGTTTAATTATTGCTATACTTCAACATACAGGGTGTTTCAGGAGGAAAGGTCAATACTTCGGGAGGTGATAGTATCGGTCATTGTGAGAAAAAAAGTTCATATGAACATGTGTCTAATTCTGAATGGTTACGGAGATAGAACTGTTTGAATCTGATGCGCGCGCAGCTCTTCCTCCCCCTTCCCTCCCCTATAACCTTGAACCATGTAAGCTGTAATGTAAGCATGTAACATAAGCCAATCGACAGCTGACTGTTGTGAGCAGTGTTCCCTCTAAGGTGTGCGCGTGTGCGCGCGCACATGGGGTTTTATTGCCGCGCACACAGCCAAATTTTATGCGCACAAAAATTTAAAGTTAATTGGACATAAACAAAAATTATTTTCAAATGCTTAAGTTTTCTGTTATCTTAACTTTTTCAACACAAGAAACACAACTGTTTATGTTATCTTCATTTACTAATTGGCAACTCCGTATATCTATATCTTACGACATAAATACTGAATCATTTGAATGAGTCACGGTTGCTGAGCTGACTCAGTTATTGTCTGGAGTTTCAACGTTCTGCGTTGATGAAGCACCTGCGTTCAACCTCAATCCCAGAATAGGCACCTTGCAAGGAATTAAATAAAAAAAACCTGATGATTACAAAATTTATTGTTTATACAAAGTTTATTACAAATGTAATAAAGGCAAAGTTATAAAAGGTTTAAAGTGGTTTAATGAATAAAGAAAAATTTTAGATATTATAAATTCCTGCAATATGAGCCCGAATGTTTCTGAATCCATCTGAAGCAAATCTATCTTGCCACATAAATTGGTATAGATATAGGTTAGGTTAGGTTAGGTTAGGTTGATTTTTTCAAATATTGATGAAAACTAAAATTATATCTCTAAAAACTGTTTATATTTTTTTCTCCTCAATCCCAGATTAAGCACCTGTGTTTTGCCTCAATCCCAGATTAAGCACCTAAAAATGATTTCAGGTGCCTATTCTGGGATTGATCCCAAATTCATTTTCCAAAATATACGACAATAGTTTTCGTAATATTTACTAGTTCATTACGGAGTACCGTTACGGTATGTCGGGAGTAAACTAATAATATTAAGGAAAGTGCCTAAAAGATATTTATATTCGGTATAAACCGACCAACTTTATTGCGCGTATTGCTGTCGTGTGCGGGATTCGTGTTCCAGTTGCAATGTTACTTTCTTTAAAATTGGTTCTTTTGACCCAAAGGAATTGTAACCTAACTTAACCTAGGTTAGGTTAAATCAATATAAGGCCTATTCCCATAATTTTCTTTGGTTTATCCGTCTCTAATGTATTCATCCGTGCAGACGAAAAAGGCCTAGGCTGCCTATATACTCCAATCTTTATTTACGAATGGAGGTATCGGCTTCTACTCTTAATTTATCGGATATTATTAATAATTATTATAATTATTATTATTTAAATCATTCATAAATTCTTAATAATACTATTATTAGGGTTAAATTACAAGGAGACAGCCCCTCGCTGAATTATTAGTTTATTATGATGAAAAATATACCACACGTCGTACCGTACGACATGTTGCATGAGTATGTCACTGCCAGGCGTAAAAAAAATGTTTTATGGTGGTCATTTTATAATAAAATTTTACTAATTTAATTATTAAACATTTTATGTTTAACCTTTTGAACCACAACTCTTCATAATGATTGTGTGACAGAACCCGCTAAAAACCTGAAATTTCAGCTATGTTTGCATACGATTTTCTCAATAAGTTTCATTTCGATTTAAATAAATTAGGTACCGCGGGCGTTAGAATATAGTATTTTCTCTAATTATGGAAGGTAAATTCAATCAAACGCGTTTTCTGTGAACTATATCTTATTCTAAAATATAAAGTAAGAATACATATAAATTATATATATGTGTATATGTAGTAAACAAAGAAAATTAATGTTTTGCGAGCGAAAACGTTCAAATCAAGAAGAAGTTCAAGTTTTAATTGATAATGTTATTTTAGCTGTTAAAATGAATAATTCCATGTTCTCTGTTCAGGACATTAATGATCATATGTCAAAGTATGTTAATATTCCAGATAATTGGAGAAGTAAAAATTATGCATTTGAATTTTTGGAGAATATTAACGCCATTGTGCAAAATGATGTAATGACAGAAATAGCTTCAGCAACGTTTCATACGTTAACTCTTGACGAAAGCACGGATATTTCCGTCAACAAAATGTTGGTACTTTATTTCAAATATAGAGCTCAAAATTCTACCGAATATAAAACGACATTTGGTGGAATAGTAAAATTACAAGCATGTGATGCTTCTACAGTTGTTTCTACAATCGAGCAGTTTTATGAAGAACATAATCTTGACTTTAAAAAATGGTTATGTTCACATCTGATGGTGCCTCGGTAATGTTGGGTCGGCTTAATGGCGTGGCTGCGCAACTGAAGCGTAAAATTCCTCATTTAGTTGTACAACATTGTGTTGCCCATCGCGAAGATTTGGGTATTTGTGATACTTGGAAAGAATTCAAGATGATAAGGAACATCGAAACTTTAATTAGGACCATATATACATTATTTTCCAGATCTACAACAAAGAAGAGCAAATTCGAAGGGATTGTTATTGCTTCTGAAAATAAGTCGGTTGCCTTCAAACCTCTTAATGAAGTACGGTGGTTGTCGAGACATTTTGCACTGGAAGCAATAATTAGAAATTATGATTCTTTAATAGTGTATTTTGAGCAGGATGTATCAAATGATCCAATTTCAAACTATTGTCACACAAAATTAACTAACCCTGAGTACCGAATAGCTTTGGAAATTTTGAATGATGTTTTGGGTGATTATTTCTTGCACTCTCATTTAGATTTCTTCCCTGAAAACCTCGGCGACGTAAGCGATGAGCATGGAGAAAGGTTCCACCAAGATATAGCTACTATGGAGAAACGCTACCAAGGGAGGTGGGATCCGGCAATGTTAGTTGATTACTGCTGGACATTGATGCGAGAAGCTCCTAATGAAAACTACAAGAGAAAATCAGTGACAAAGAAGTTTTAAGAAGAATATTTTAAATGCCAATCTGCCACTAATATAATTTTTGAATAAATATTAAAATACAAACTTCTCAGTAACCTTGGGTGATAGAGACATTCTACGGCTATATTCGGAATCAGCGGAAAAAATCCTATAAGACCGACCTGTTCACGTCCAAGAAACAAATTAGATTAAATATATATTAGGCAAGGTTAAGGATTGATCAGGTTAAGTTAAGGATTAATTATGTGAAGTAAGATTAAGGATTGTTTAGGTTAGGTTAAGCTAAGGGTTGTTATGATTGGTTAGATTAGATTAAATCTGGAATCCTCCCTTTCGGACTATACGAATGACAATGACAGGAATATAATTAGCGCATAAAAGTTATACATTTATGTTGTGGGTGCTCAATTTATTCCTGCGGCGCTTTCAAATGTTCCGTGCGATGATTCCTCATTTCACGAAGGTCAAACTTGTCGCCCCTCCTCTCGAGTTGGCATGGTGAAGTAGTGAGTTGGTTTCTTGCGCTCTCCACCTCACACGCCCGGCTCATCGGGGATTGTTCTGAGCCAGGCGTCTAATCTTCTTTTGAAGATGTCCACCGCAACACCACTCGTGTTCCTTAGTTCTTTGGGCAGCTGACTAAACAGTCTTGGTCCTTTCACAACAAACCTATTTTCTTTCAGGGTTAAGGATGTTCCCTGTCTCGCCTTTAATTTGGGAACACGACACAGTCTTCCTTTTCTACTTTCCACTGTTGTTTGGGGAGTTACAGGGTTCAGAGTAAGATTAGGAACTAGTTTCTCTATTATTTTCCAAGAGTAAATAATGGTGTATCTCTCTGTTCTCCTTTCCAGTGAATATAGATTTAATTCGCGTAACCTTTCCCAGTAATTTATTCTTTGCACCCATTGATCTTGGCTGTGAAGCTTCTCTGAATCCCTTCTAGATGCCTAATGTCTTCTTTTTTATATGGGCATGTTAGGACCGAGCAGTATTCCAATTTGGGTATGATCAGTGTTTTCAGTAAAGGAATCATTATATTCCTATCCCTTCGTTTACAGGTTCTCAGTATCTGCCCAGTTATTCTTTGCTCTGTTTACTGCTATCTGAGGTCGAACGGCGCTACGTGAAAGAGGAGATTCACGAGGAGTAACGAGCAAAGTGAGGGCGAGTTTAGTGATTTATGGCTTATGAAAATGAATATGAATGAAAATGAAAAGGTTTATTGGCAGACTATAGTCCATATGACAAATATTATTAATACAATGACAGTTCATATACTAAGGATAGAAATATATACAATTGATTAGAAATAATACTGCACTGTCGAAGTTAAGTGGAGCTACAGACAGACGTTTTCGTACCAAGAAGTCCATAGCTTAGAGGATAAATGGCAGGACTCATGGATAGCTTGGATGATCGGGTTGGTTGATTTTTTAATTCTTTGCATTAGACTGTGTTGAGCACGTCTTGTTACCTCCGGAAAGCTCGGGACATTGCGGGTAGCAAACATTTGCGAAGCTGAGCATCTCGGGGGTAATTTATGTAAGAGTCTAAAAGACCTGTTGTACAGCAAATTTAGGGTTCTGCCAGAACCTTTTTTTATAATTCACCCAGAGTTGCTGACCGTATATATTACTGCAGAAAGTACGAAAGAGTGTGTCTTTAACTTCACTTGTACAGAAACGAAAGTTCCTTATGGTCATATTCGCTTTAGCACACAGGCTTCGAGATTGTTTTCTTATATCCGAGTCATCACTCAAGGAGCTGGTAATAGTTTGACCCAAATACTTAAACTCTTGTACTTCCTCAATTCCTTCACCATTCATTTTAAACCTTATATCAGCTGGCTGATTACAGCTTTTAGGATGAAATTGCATAACCTTAGTTTTTGTAACATTAAAAAGAATATCATGTTTCTGCGAATACACTTCGCAGACATTTAGTAGCCGATCCAGACCTTTAACAGAGGGACTTATTAACACCATATCATCGGCATAAACTAAGTTATTTATCCTTGTGTTATCTATACAACATCCTACTGTTGCCTCATTAAGTGAAGCAATTAATCCGTCAATATACACGTTAAACAGCACAGGGGAGAGCAAGGAGCCTTGTCTCACCCCGCAAGAGGAGCCAAAACACTCGGATAGTACATTGCCCCACCTAACGGTGAAAGATTGGTGGGAATACCAAAATTTCAATAAATTTAATATGTACATGGGAACCTTCCTGTCTTCTAATTTTGCAAATAAAATATTGTGGTTCACTCTATCATATGCCTTACTTATATCAAGGAAACAGCTATAAATGGTTGAATTACTGTCAATGTATTTAGATATTGTTTCTTTAAGTACATAGATACACAGGTCAGTTGAGTGGGACCTTTTAAAGCCAAACTGATTAGATGTCCATACGAAATCATTTAATCGGAGTAACAAGTTTTTCTAGTAGTTTCGAGAAGCAGGAAGCGACAACAATAGGCCTGTAATTATTGCTGGACAGAATGTCTCCGTACTTATTTTTGACCAGGGGCAAGATATATACCCTCATGAACTCTGCAGATATTCTCGGAAGACGCTAACTTTTCGCGGGCCTTTTGGGAGAAGACAAACATCCTTTTGTTTATCTCTCCTCGAAAATCACGTGTGTTTTTCGATTTCGGATGATTCCCGGATGTTTGCGGACGTGAGGAAAGGAAGTTTAATCCAAAAGTTTTACCTGTTGTTGCTATTCCCACATTATTATTATTATTATTATTATTATTATTGGTCATTTGTTTTTAAGGTATTTATCCTTTTTATGACACCATCAAGCATTTCGGAAAATTTGAATGAAATGATGCCATTACCTGGAGTGCAAGGGGGTTAATACTGAAAACACCTTTGCACGCGAAACCGATGTGTTACGTCATGTGTTGAATATATGCCAGGTCTTTTACCTTGTCGTAGTGTGATGGTTAGCGCCCTCGCCTTCTACTGGGTTCAAATCCTGGTGGAGTAATATATATATATATATATATATATATATATAACCTTTAATAACCTTTGGTTAAAGGTTATTTTAATAACCTTTAACCTTTGGTTAGCTTCCGCCCGAATTATTCATTCTGACGAAGGTCAAGCTTTTCACTCCACCTTAGACCTACAGTTTAACGTGGAATCCGAATCACGCCCCATCAGCAGCGCAGCGTCTTAACCACTAAGCCACCTAGGGTACCCATTTATCTACCAACCACTTTCTTTATTGTGTGGAAGGATGAACAGCTGGGTTTTGCTGCGCGCCGGGTGCCGTCGGGTCTCGAACCCGGGGCCGATGGATTCGTAGTCAGCGACGCTAACCACTACACCACCGAGGCGCTTTTAATATAATATATAATTTATATATAATATAATATAATATATATATATATATATATATATATATATATATAAAATCCTGGTGGAGTAATAATATATATATATTATGCGCCATCGGCCCCGGGTTCGAGACCCGACGGCAGCCGGCGCGCAGCAAAACCCAGCTGTTCATCCTTCCACACAATAAAGAAAGTGGTTGGTAGATAAATGGGTACCCTAGGTGGCCTAGTGGTTAAGACGCCGCGCTGGAATGCTGATGTGGCGTGGTTCGGATTCGACGTTAAACTGTAGGTCTAAGGTGGAGTGAAAAGCTTGACCTTCGTCAGAATGAACAATTCGGGCGGAAGCTAACCAAAGGTTATATATGGCGAGAGAGAGAGAGAGAGAGAGAGAGAGAGAGAATCAACAAGAAAATTCTCAACATGATGGGATCGAAAAATTCGACCTTCTACGCATGGTTACTTAATTAAGATCAGATTACTTTAGTTTACTCTGTTAGGTACAAACAACTGTTCAGGATAAACCTATGTTCGACCCCATTGCAGCATCCCACCTTGTTTTGTAGATTTAATGAAGGGGAGAATTGCTTTCTACTCTCATCCTGCCCTCATAATCAGCTACGTAAGCATAGTTGGTCGTAGATTTTAGAAAGGATCCTATCGAATTGGTATTTGAAGGTAGGTAAGTTGATGCGCTGGAGGTTCCTCAGTTATTTTGGCAGCATGTTAGAGAGTTTTGGTTCTCGTATTCTGAGAGCACTGTACTTTCCATCTTCGTTTTCATGGCCCCCCCTGTCCCACAACAGCTGGAATACTACAGAATCTATCTGTTCGCTCATTCTAGTATGGTTTTATTAATTTATAAAGTTTGGAACACATCCCTCGAGTATCTTCCAAACGTATATTATTGGGTACCGCTCACGTCTTCTTTCCAGCGAATAAAATTTCAAAGATTGTAGTCTGACCAGTCATCTTCACCTTTCGTTTCTTCTATGGTTATGATGATTATGCTTGCTTAGGTTACTTTTAGTTAGGTTTGGTTAATTAGGTTAGGCCTTTTTATATTTAAATTTTGAACTACGTGTATCTGAATAAAGTATAAATAAATTGAATCAACTCCCATAAAATCGAATGTTGACTTTACGTGAAATTTGAGTTTGTTCACTGAAACCCACAAAGCGACTTTGGGTCTGTTCAGTACTAGGATGGGTAACCCTTCTCTGCATTCAGATGATGTAGCGACCTTTACATGGTTCGAATCACACGTACAGCTATAGGTCCCCTCTGTCACATGACCTTTGCCGAATACAAAGATAGATAAACAATTTCAAACATTAATGTAAATATTTGTTTCCCATCTTCATATTATCAGAAGATAGATAGATAAATTTGTACGTGTTCATTACGATGGCTTCCTATGTTTTATGTTGATATTTATATGATATTAATTTTTTAACTGTTTATTACTGACTGCGCATTTGCGGATTACTGACTGCGCATTTGCGGATTATTGACTCTAAGTTGTTTAGTGGACCTAAATTTAGATTTCTCTTAAAGGAACAGAATTAAGAACTCCAGATTTAACTTCACATAACTTAACAACTTTAGCCTCAGTATACATTTCCTTTCAACCTTTCAAATGTTCCGCGCGATGATTCCTCATTTCACGAAGGTCAAGCTTCTCCCCCTCCTCTCCAGTTGGCTTGGTGAAGTAGAAAGTGGTTTCTTGTACTCTCCACCTTACATAGCCAGGTACGCCCGGCTCATTTGAGATTGTTCTGAGCTAGGCGTCTAATCTTCTTTTGAAGATGTCCATCGCAACACCACTCGTGTTCCTTAGTTTCTTTGGCAGCTGGTTAAACAGTCTTGGTCCTCTCACAACAACTCTCATTAACTTAACTAACCTAGCCTAAAACTTAACCTAACCATGGAAATTAAATGGGGGGAATTTGTGGATACGCTAAGGGCATAGGAAAAGACCTTTCCATTATTTTTAACTCTCAGATATCCCATTTCGATAACAGGTTAAAAGGTAAAAGTTAATAATAGTGGATAATTTTTTGTTTTATTTTAAAAGAATAAAATGATCAATAAATTCCAAATAAACTTTTATGCCATGAATAAGTGGTTTTGGCAAATAAAAACTGTAAAGAAATCTATAAATAATTGTTAAACATGAGACTAGTTCATGTAGCATATACACTCGTTAGATATTTAGATATTTGGGCCATTAATTATATTAACCGAAATCCATTTTGGGTTCCAAATAAATGTAACCTAAGCTAACTTACAAAATACACTTACATGTGGTTGTATACCCTGTTCGGTGATTTATTTGGAGCCCAATAGCCCCCAAAGGGGGCGTCGAAATTGTAAAAGGGCGGACCTTTTGGTGCAACGACCTAGTCACTGCGGAGGGGGTTTATGGTGGTTTAGGGTAGTTTAGAGTAGTTTAGAGTAGTTTGTGAAGTTAAAAAAAATGCAAGTGTTCATTTACTAAATGATGCTAGAAGGGGTTCCAAAAAACCTTAGCCCCCCACCCCCATTTGCAGCTTACATGTTTACTTATATCGAAATAGTTTTTAGTGATTATAAAAATATATAAAATTCTTTATTTATTGCAGATATTAAAATTACTCTAGCTGATAAAGTGATAATATAATGGCTTCTCAATTAATTGGTGATTCGGAGAGGCAACGTGTGATAGATCGCATACGAGCAATAACATTTCGGGAAGCTCGTGATGCTGGAGCCACCTTTATAACACGTTCATGGGTTGCCAAAAAGTTGCGAAGAAGTGAGGACTTCGTCAAAAGAAATTAGAATAAAACTTTGGATGAATGTGAAATGGATACAACCAAATCTGGGCGCCCAAATTTGCCACTCTCTCAGGAAACAAAGGACATCATTGAAAGCGGTACGCCTAAGAGGAAAAACAGCTGTCCTAAACTTTCTAGAGAGATCGAAGTGTTGAGAGGAAAGATCGTTAGTGGTGAGATCATTCGACTGTACCGTCATAGGCAAGGTTTAAAGCCTTGGCATGAACTTCCAAAGCCAAGAAAAACTCAACATCGATGACAGAATGTGGTTTGCCCATTATCTTGAAGATTGGAATGTGGATGATTTCATGCATTTAGTTGTCTCCGATGAATTTTTTGTTTACGTAACACGTCGGCCTAACTACCAAAATGATCGCGTGTGGGCCACAACACCAGATGAAATCGATGACAACGAACATTATCGCGAATTATTAAAAAGTCCAGACTGTGTTGGTGTGTTTGTTTTGTTCACTGCAAAGAAGCTCATGTGGATGCTGAAGCCAAATCGTCAGAGTTGGGATGGAGAGTATTTTCGTGATATTATTCTATCCCAGCATGTCATTCCTTTTCTAAGAAACCCAAACAATGTTATGGATGTCGATCAGGTCACACTTCCGCACGATAAGGCCCCCTGCTTTAAGGCATTAGCCACTCAACAGTTGTTGCGGAACCATGAAATCGATTTCTTTGGAAATGAAGAATGGCCAGGAAATTCTCCTGACCTGAACGTCTGTGAACACATTGGATCAGTTATAAAGGACAAGGTTGAATGTCTCTTGTTTCAAGAACCTGCAGCAAATCGATTTTCGAAGGATACAATGACGCAACACATTGAAACTGTTTTAGCAAATTTGCGTAACGATCAAGATCTATTCACGTCACTTTTGGCAAGCTACCCAAAGCGAATTCAGGCTGTCTTGGAAGCCAATGGCGGGAACACCAAGTTTTAATTGTTTCTCATTAAATGCAGGATTAAATTCTCTTTTGTAAGGTGTGTTTAGTTTTACTGTACCTCTAATGGTTTAGGCCATGGGCGGTGGGGGGGGCTAAGGTTTATTGGAGCCCCGTATATTATAATATCACATCATAAGTTATAACTATGGTTACAAAAGTGGACCTTTCCCGTGAAGGGATTTCGGTTACTATAATTAATCACCCAAATATCTAAATATCTAATGACTGTACGCTACACGAACCAGTCCCATGTTTTGCATAGGAAAACAAATATTCTAAGGTAATTATTCTAACCTAACCTATAGCACACCAGTTACATGCGGTTGTATGCTCTATTAAAAGTCTAATAAGTAGAGCCCGGATGTTTAGGCACTAAAAATCCTTAAAAATGGCACGCAAATAGGCAAAATAAACATTCAACATAGGCAGTAACCCCCCCCCCCCCCCCCCCCCCAAAAAAGAAGACATTTATAAATTTGCTTTCCAAAAATGTTTAACCTCAATAATACCGCATAATGCATATTACAACGCCCTCAGTGAACAAAACACTAGGTAGTGCAAATATTAGTTACACATATTAATTATTTCATCTCCAAAAATAAAGTTTAATATAGAATAATACCATTATACACGTATAAATAATAAATAATACAGAGAAGTTATATTTTTGGGACCTCTTTGCGAGTGATCCATTGCTCACGTTGGGCTAACATCATGAAAAAGAAAAACTATAGTGTTTGCCATTTACCATTACTTATTCGGACTGTAGTGGATTTAATTATCCTAGAAGAGTTCCTTGTTCCATGCATGGTCTGTGTGTATCAAAAAACTCAGGGGACCATTCTGAGTTCAATCCCATATATATATATATATATATATATATCTTTTTTGTTGAGTTTGAACGACGGTTCGGATCGACCTGCGGTTGACCCCTCATATATATATATATATATATGATACACTGTCTGTGTGTATCATAAAAAACTCAGGGGACCATTCTGAGTTCATTCCCATATATATATATATATATATATATATATATATATATATGTGTGTGTGTGTGTGTGTGTGAAACTGAAATATATAACAGAAACCGAGAGGCCTATTTTGGGACTCTAATGGAATAATACTGGAAAATAATTGAAAAAAGGCAAATTAGGCACTTTATGACGAAATAGGCACTTTTTCCTGTAAACGTGAAAAATACCATAGGCAAAAAAAAGGCATTTGTGGCATTTAGCCTGAACATCCGGGCTCTACTAATAAGCAATTTGTTTTTTTAAAATAAAACAAAAAAATTGTCCACTATTGTTAACCTTAGCCGGGTTAAAGTTAGCTTAGATTATATTTCGGTTAAGATTAGGTTATGATAGGTTTAATGAAGGTTAAATCCACAATTTCTAATTCGAGTAAACCACTTTCAGAACACGAATGAAAATGGAGATAGTTTGAAGTGGGGAAATAATTTCAGTAACTCGATAGAAGGAGGACGATTTTGTTAATTTAAGTTTCTAATTCGTCAATTTGGAATTCAGACTTACCTCTTTGTAAGGAATTATGAAGCACACACACACACACACACACAAAAGGTAACATCCATGTCCCATATCTCGCAAGGAAGTGATGGGTAGGGGCTAGGGGCCCGAGCCTGAGCCACCTTAGCCTGAGTCATTTAAATTAGGGTGGCCAGCCAGCCGCTTCGTCGTGACGAAAAATACATAAAAGCCAGAGCCCAGCTCTAGTCAACAATGGGGTTCGAACACACGACCCAGCGAATTCTCAACATTGCCGAGCGGCGTCCTAACTGATCGAGCCACGAGACTCCCAAGCCTGAAGTATTCAATAAATAAATATATTATATATATATATATATATTGATTGTATGAATAAACACTCACATACACACGACATTATATATATATAAAATGTCGTGTGTGTGTGTGTATGAGAATGTGTTTATTCTGTACCCCAGTCTAAAATATATATATATATATATTATATATATATATATATATATATATATATATATAAGCAAACAACCCTGTGGTTGTTTGCTTATTAATAAGATCACGTGTTATTCTGTGATTTTACTGTATATATATATATATATATATATATATATATATATATATATATATACAGGGTGTCCCATAAGTCCGGCATCATAGGAAAATAATAAAAAAAGGCAAAACAAAAGCTTTTATTTACAGAACGTGCTCAATATGTCCACCATTGTTTTCAATACACAAATTCAGACGTGATACCCAGTCAGCAAGCACACGGTGAATGATGTCAGGAGTAATGGTGTTACATGCCCCAATAATGCGCTGCCGCAAATGTTCAACACTCCTAATTTTGTCTGCGTATACCAGCGCTTTCAAGTGGCCCCAGAGATAAAAATCTAGTGGCCTGAGATCCGAGCTTCTAGCTGGCCATTCCACAGGCCCTCGACGTCCTATCCAATGGCCAGGGAATTGTTGGTACGGGTATTCCCTTACTTGGGTGCTGTAATGCGCAGGAGCGCCGTCTTCCTGGAACTATGTTGGGAAATTTCCTTCTTCGTTCAAGACACTGGGAAATGCTTCTTCCTTGAGCATACGTAGGTAGGTGCTTCCAGTGACACGTTCATCGAAAAAGAGAGGGCCTATGATGCTATCCTTCCAAATGCTACACCATACCATCACCCGAGATGCACCTTGTTCCTTTGAAGAGGTATACCAGTGAGGGTTGTTTTGAGACTAGTAGCGGGTATTCTGTCGATTTACCTCACCATTTCCATAAAAAACAGCCTCGTTACTGAACAGAATGGTGGACGGGAAATTGGCATCTCGAGCATAAATTATGGTTTGTAGAAATAGAAAAATATGAATTTCTCCTATGATGCCGGACTCATGGGTCACCCTGTATATATATATATATAAGACGGGTACAGATACCATTCCAAACGTCCCAAAAATAAGATCTCTTTATATCTGATGAAGTTTCAACTCCTCCAAATGACTTGTGTATATATATATATATATATAATATATATAATCCGAACTGAACTCAGGTATAAAAACCAAATATTTTTATATGGATGAAGAATTTCTAAAGATAAAAACAAATTCACTCGACTGCAAAATCCGTTTCCGTCCCGAGTCTATTCGTATTTATATGTTTTGAAATGAGACTGCGCGCTTCAGAATCTTTTATACGAATTAAGTGATTCGTTATTATACGATATGACTTCATCAAGCAGTTAAATTTCATTCATAAGAATTTAGCAAATTGTCTACATGGGTTGAAAAAATTTTAACCACGTGAATTTGGAACGATTATTTTCAATGTGTTATACTCAGTTCTTTAAGTATATTTTATATATTTAGAAATATCTTTTTTATTTAGATGTACGATTATTATAGTACATTTCCTTCATACTTTTACGCATCATATATATATATATATATATATATATATAATATATATATATATATATAATGCAAACGCACAAGGAAAAAAAAAAATTATTCCAAGGCCTTTCGTGTATTCAGAAGTAAACCTCGTCACGAAAGGCCTTGGAATAATTTTTCTTTTTCCTTGTTGGTTGCAGCATTCATTCATTTCACGTGTTTAATTGGGAAATTCATCCCACATATATATATATATATATATATATATATATATGCTACAAATATTATTATTTGTATATATTATATATATAACCTTTGGTTAGCTTCCGCCCGAATTGTTCATTCTGACGGAGGTCAAGCTTTCCACTCCACCTTAGACCTACAGTTTAACGTGGAATCCGAACCACGCCCCATCAGCATCCCAGCGTCTTAACCACTAGGCCACCTAGGGTACCCATTTATCTTCCAACCACTTTCTTTATTGTGTGGAAGGATGAACAGCTGGGTTTTGCTGCGCGCCGGCTGCCGTCGGGTCTCGAACTAGGGTCCGATGGATTCGTAATCAGCGACGCTAACCACTACACCACCGAGGCGCATCATATATATATATATATACATACATTCAACTGCAAAGAACACGCAGTATAAATAACGTAGAGAACGACGCTTGTATAGGAAATATTCCGCGCAAGACGAGAGAGAGAGAACGAAACAAATGAAAAAATGAGGTGGTTACCGGGTGGTTACCTCATTTTTTCACTTGTTTCGTTCTCTCTCTCTCGTCTTGCGCGGAATATTTCCTATACAAGCGTCGTTCTTTACGATATATATATATATATATACACACACATATATATATATATATATACGTATATATATTTATTTATATTATATATATATATATATATATATATATATATATATATATATATATATATATATACATACATATATTTATATTATATGGATCATGTCAAGAATAGCGAACCCAATTTTACCATGTCAAGAATAGCGAACCCAAAAATTCCCTTGTCAAGAATAGCGAACCCAAAAGTTCCCATGTCAAGAATAGCAAACTATCACGACTTAACCTAACCAATCGTCAAGGGCGTACAATTAACCTAAAAAAATAAATAAAAAACAATAAATTTTTTTTTTTATTTATTTTTATATATTAAGAGAAGAGGATTCTTTATACTGTACGGCATTGACGATTGGTTAGGTTAAGTCGTGCTAGTTTGGTTAAATAAAAAAAGACTAATATAAAAGCATTTAATACGTCCTTAACTAATTACTTAAAATTGGAAACATAAACCTACCGTCTGAAGTTATGAAAACGTCCTTGAGGACTTCCCATGTCAAGAATAGCGAACCCAATTTTACCATGTCAAGAATAGCGAACCCAAAAATTCCCTTGTCAAGAATAGCGAACCCTGCAGGTGTTGGGTTCGCTATTCTTGACATGATCCTTATATATATATATATATATATATATATATATTATATATATATATATATATATATTATATATATATATATTATATATATACTACGAATATATATAAATATGCTACAAATGTCTGCAACAGCGACCCCACATAGAAGTGGGCTAATAAGGCTGCGGAAGAAGAAGCAGAAGATATAAATATGCTATAACTGAGAAAAGTCTCGAGAAATTTTTGTTACACACAGACCGTGCATAGGACAAAAAAAAGCTGTATTTTGGGGTCTCTTCGCTAGTGACCCGTTGGCCACGTTGAGATTCCATCATGAAAAAGAAAAACTTTAGTATTTGCCATTTACCATTACTTATTTGGACTGTAGTGGATTTAATTTTCTCAGAATAAAATTAAATATATATATATATATATATATATGAAATAATTACTATATGACTTATATATATATAAAGTGAGTGACATGTGAAATTGAAGTAGGTTTTTGTAGATTTCAAATGAAGTAGAGACGAATCATTTAATATTAATGTTGGACAAATGAAGATCCAACTGTTTCACATCTCACTTATAACCTTGGAACCTCTGTATAGTTTACGGATATACAGCGTCAAACGTAATTATTAGAAAGGCCCTAAGACAAGGCTTCTCTGAACTTAATTAAAAGTGAATTGTGTGGGTAAGCCTTAATCTTGTTAATATAATATAATTATATCAGCTCAATATATATAAATATGTATACTATATATATATGTATATAATATAATGTAATGAATGGGATTACGACAAAATAACTCGATTTTTTTATAGGTTAGTTAAGGTAGATTAAGTAGGTTAAGTTAAGTTAGGCTATAGTTTGAATTAGGGTATTATAGGTTTAGGTAAATTTTATTCTAGTTTAAGTGTGTGTGTGTGTGTGTCTCTCTCTCTCTCTCTCTCTCTCTCTACTCTATATATATATATATATATATCGGGGAAAAAAGACAACGAATTACATTCGAAACTCGGCTCTAAATAAATTTCATTATACAGTAATACTCGTAGAACAAACTTTTACTGCAGTAACAACTTCTAACACTATACATTTTCTGCTGGCTGTAATATTTTCGGACACCAGACACCAGAAAGGCGAAGTTGAGGTTCTGAGACACAATTATCTCTGATGACGTCACAAAAGAACGGTGAGTTGCCAGTTTTCAAATGGTTTGAGAGTACGTCATAATAGCCTTTATGGCATTTGGTCTCTGAATCTATTATTAGAGAGCTCAGCATTCTGCGCAAAGATCATTACTTTTTCTTTTTTTTAATTACCGCTCATACCTTCTGCGCATGCGTAGAATCGAGGATTTAACACCTCGTTCATCTGGCAACCTTCCTAAAAGACCGATTACCAAGTAAACAATTGTTCTCTTCTTTGGCAGAACTAAAAGTCGTGCGTATGGAAAATTATCACAGAATTCTCATTGATGTGTTTGGGAGGGCTCTATTTATCTGTTGAATATATATATATATATATATATATATATATTTTATTTTTTACACATTATATATACACTTGTGTGCTTTGAGTTTGAATTATTTCAGCTAACCTTATTTTGTGAAAATGTAAACACTTAAATTTTAAATTAATGTCACCTGATCATCACCTCGTTCGTGTTGACCCTACTGATGCGAATCTCTTTTCCAAATTCCCAGATCAAATTAAGACTTGCGACACACAACAACGAGTCACAGTCCTCTAGAAAAATGACCTGACCTTTCTAAAGGTTTTCTTTTCATTCAAATCTTTTTCATATGTTCAACTTTGTGTTTGAGCTAAACAACAGTTCTCTCTCTCTCTCTCTCACACGCCCCATTTTATATATATATATATTTATATATATACATACATATATATATATATATATATATATATATATATGGTGGTTAAATATATTTGTATATTAAATATTAATATGTGTGCCTCTGCACATACATAGTGTGTGTGTGTGTAAAGATATACGTTAAGAACGATAGCAAAGATCCGTTATACTGTCGTCAGCCACAGACCCCAAATGAAATGTTAAATATATACAGTATAATAAGGTTAGGTTAGGTTAATTTATGACCGATTGAATTACATTTTAAGTTAAGTTAAATTATGTTAGGTTTGAATGTATATATACCCACTTAAGCTATACTATAGGTTGGGTAAGATTTGGTTGAGTTGAGATAGATAAAATTTAATTATAGGCAGTAGTACAAATAGGCCAGTACCATCCAGTACGCCGAACCGGGAAGACAAACATCCACTACTGCGTGCGTACGGGTAAAACTTTTTTGTGTTTTTGAAATTGTATTTTTGTTTTGTATTATTTTCCTTCAGAAAGATTACTTATTAATTATTAAAAATAACGTCTTTTGTCAACTTATGACTGGATTTATTTATGAAAAAGGTAGAAGGAGGGGAGTTTAGGAGCTGCGGCAATATATTCAGGTATGGGATTTTTGATGATTTGGCAGCATAACATTGAGGTTTGGCACAGTATTGGTAACAAATAAAATGTACTTGCACTATTAATGCGCAGTATATATATGATGGGCCTACTCACTGGACTATGATAATTCAAAGCATGGTTGCTTCCACTGATGATAAACCAAGTACAGAAGCCTCGTTAGTAAATTGACCCTTTATATACTTGACACTGGTACTACGAGCTGCTTGTACCCTGAATGTGTGTATGGACGGAGCAATACTTTCTTAGAATTAATTGAATGAAGTATATATATATATATATATATATATAACATCCAGAACTCATTTCTCCAGCTTCTGGTGGTGGGGACTGGGGAGTGTACCCCCAAGGGTCACCTGAGCCCGAGTATTAACAGGGGGAGTGGCTGGCCCAACCTAAATCAGGTGCCAGCAGCCGAGAACAAACTCAGAGTTTCGCCGTTCATAGTCAGACACGAAGACCATGGAGCTACCGCTACCGGAAGCTATATATATATATATATATCAGTGGCGGCTGGTGGTCAGGGAAAGTAGGGAGGCCCAATATTGTCTATAATATATGCTATATAAATAGAATAGATTACAAAGTGTTAGATGCCCTACTTTCTGCATGTCACGATCGTATAGAATTAATACTATCAATAAAATCCTCTTTCATAGTTTATAGTGATAAAAACAGAGGAGGCTCGGTCTCCCATGCCTCCTCTGAAAACCGCCACTGATATATATATGTATATATATATATATATATATATATATTCATTTCACGTGTTTATTTGTGAAATTCATCCCATATATATATATATATATATACACACGGGGCCCCAATAAACCTTAGCCCCCCCCCCCCCCCCCCGCCCATGGCCTAAACCATTAGAGGTACAGTAAAACTAAATATACCTTACAAAAGAGAATTTAATCCTGCATTTAATGAGAAACAATTAAAACTTGGTCTTCCCGCCATTGGCTTCCAAGACAGCCTGAATTCGCTTTGGGTAGCTTGCCAAAAGTGACGTGAATAGATCTTGATCGTTACGCAAATTTGCTAAAACAGTTTCAATGTGTTGCGTCATTGTATCCTTCGAAAATCGATTTGCTGCAGGTTCTTGAAACAAGAGACATTCAACCTTGTCCTTTATAACTGATCCAATGTGTTCACAGACGTTCAGGTCAGGAGAATTTCCTGGCCATTCTTCATTTCCAAAGAAATCGATTTCATGGTTCCGCAACAACTGTTGAGTGGCTAATGCCTTAAAGCAGGGGGCCTTATCGTGTAGAAGTGTGACCTGATCGACATCCATAACATTGTTTGGGTTTCTTAGAAAAGGAATGACATGCTGGGATAGAATAATATCACGAAAATACTGTCCATCCCAACTCTGACCATTTGGCTTCAGCACCCACATGAGCTTCTTTGCAGTGAACAAAACAAACACACCAACACAGTTTGGACTTTTTAATAATTCGCGATAATGTTCATTGTCATCGATTTCATCTGGTGTTGTGGCCCACACTCGATCATTTTGGTAGTTAGGCCGACGTGTTACGTAAACAAAAAATTCATCGGAGACAGCTAAATGCATGAAATCATCCACATCCCAATCTTCAAGATAATGGGCAAACCACATTCTGTCATCGATGTTAAGTTGAGTTTTTCTTGGCTTTGGAAGTTCATGCCAAGGCTTTAAACCTTGCCTATGACGGTACAGTCGAATGATCTCACCACTAACGATCTTTCCTCTCAACACTTCGATCTCTCTAGAAAGTTTAGGACAGCTGTTTTTCCTCTTACGTGTACCGCTTTCAATGATGTCCTTTGTTTCCTGAGAGAGTGGCAAATTTGGGCGCCCAGATTTGGTTGTATCCATTTCACATTCATCCAGAGTTTTATTCCAATTTCTTTTGACGAAGTCCTCACTTCTTCGCAACTTTTTGGCATGAACGTGTTATAAAGGTGGCTCCAGCATCACGAGCTTCCCGAAATGTTATTGCTCGTATGCGATCTATCACACGTTGCCTCTCCGAATCACTAATTAATCGAGAAGCCATTATATTATCACTTTATCAGCTGGAGTAATTTTAATACCTGCAATAAATAAAGAATTTTATATATTTTTATAATCACTAAAAACTATTTCGATATAAGTAAACATGTAAGCTGCAAATAGGGGGGGCTAAGGTTTTTTGGAACCCCTTATATATATATATATATACACGCACACATTTTTTTTATTGGGGTTGTTTAACCTCCTTCGCAACAACTAAGGTCATATGACGGAGGGGACCTACAGCTTTACGTGGGATCCGAACCACGGGTCGCTACATAATCTGTGCGCGGAGGACGGTCTCCCACCCAACTACTACTACCCAGTCCCAATGTCGCTTAACTTCGCTGATCTCCGGGAAGCGGTGTTACGACATTGGCCACGACGTAGCCCATACATATATATACATATATACACAAACTCAGAATGGTCCCCTGAGAAACTTATATGTTAAACACAGACCGTGCATGGAACAAGGAACTCTTCTGGGAAATTACATCCACTATAGTTCGAATAAGTCATGATAAATGACAAATACTATAGTTTTTTTCTTTTTCATGATGGAAAAAGAAAAAAACTATAGTATTTGTCATTTATCATGACTTATTCGAACTATAGTGGATGTAATTTCCCAGAAGAGTTCCTTGTTCCATGCACGGTCTGTGTTTAACATATATATAATGTTTATTTCTTTTGACAAATATTCAGAATCGAGGTATGTTCGACTCCTTTGCAGCTTCCCGCCTCATCTCGGGGATTTTTATGGTACTTATTTATCAACCAACCAATGGAAAGATGAACAGCTGCGTGTGAGGTACACACTGGCTGCCCTCGCCGGGAATCAAACCCGGATCAATGGATTCGCAGTTAGCGACACTCACCAATATACCACCGCGGCGTATATATATATATATATATATATATATATATATATATACATCACATATACACCTTGGTTAACCTTGGTTTTTCTTCCACCCGAATTGTTCATTCTGACGAAGGTCAAACTTGTCACCCCACCTTAGACCTACAATTTAACGTGGAATCCGAACCACGCCCCACCACGGGTGGTCAGAAATTACAAAGTCCTCGCCCAGACTCGATCACACGACCTCCCGATCGGCAGCCCAGCGTCTTAACCACTAGGCTACCCAGGGTACCCATTTATCTACCAACCAATTTTTTATTGTGTAGAAGGATGAACAGCTGGGTTTGCTGCGCGCCGACTGCCGTCACCGGGTTTCGACCCTGGGGTCGATGGATTCGTAGTCAGTGATGTTAACCACTACACCACCGAGGCACCTATATATATATATATATATATATATATATATGCCCCATATATATATATATATATATATATATACACACACCACACACACACACACACACACACACATATAATATATATAATATATATATATATATATACACAGGGCGTCCCAAAAAAATGTATACACACTTTAACAGCTGATAGCTCAATTGATGTTTCTTTCTTTCCAAGTTAAACCCATTAGAATTAATAATGGCAGTCAGACTAAGCTTTGAACAAAGGAAATTCATTCTAAAATGCTACTGGAAGTGTGAAAACGCAGTTGAAGTGCAAAGACAGTTTAGGAGGGAGTTTCAAACAGATCCACCAACGCGACTTACCATCACTCGAATTAGAGATAAGTTTGAAGCCGATGGAACTGTTCAGAATGTCCACAAGAAGCGTTCCGGAAGACCACGGACATCGACAAGCCCTACAAAGCAAGAAAGAGTACTGGAAACGTATCACCAAAGTCCAAGAAAATCTGTGCGGCAAGCGAGTCGTGAGGTAGGAATTTCAGAATCGTCTGTCCAACGCATTTTGAAGCGCTGTCAATGGAAAAGTTACATTCCAAGATTAGTCCATGCTATTAATGAAGATGATGATCCGGACCGAAGAGTGGAGTATTGCGAGTGGTACTTGGCACGATGTGGATGTGGATTGGACGAAGGGGTTTCGTAGAATACCCTCCGCGTTCACCAGACCTCACACCACTAGACTTTTTTTTATGGGGATACTTAAAAGACAAAGTCTACGCTATAAAACCTGCAACAGTCGCTGAATTGAGAGCAGCCATTGAACGAGAATGCACACAAATACCAAACGAAATGTTTCGTGATGTTTGCGATTCCATTGCTTCGCGTTATCAGCAGTGCCTGGACCAGAACGGACGTCAGTTTGAAAACAGGCGTTGACAAAACAATTAAATAATGTCTGTAGATTCTATTACATTTTGAAAATGAAATGTATTTTAATAAACACTGCCTTTATAATTATTTAAAGTGTGTATACATTTTTTTGGGACGCCCTATATATACCGGGGTGTCAGGAAATGATTGCCCCCTCCCCTGTAGAGCAAAAACTAGAAGAGATAGATAAAAACCGGCGAGACCACTTGAAAGAGCGTTAAAATCTGAATAAAAACCACTATATTCTATTCCTGTGATTTTAATTCTTACCATTTTTTTCCCCACAGAAACCATGGCATCATCTATTTTGAACGATTCAGAGAAAAAGCGAGTTCTTGACCGCATTCGAGCTGTCACATTTCGTGAAGCAAAGGAAGCTGGTGCAACTTTCATAACTCGACACTAGGTGGCTGAGAGATTAAAAAGATCAGAAGACTTTGTCAAAAGGAATTGGAATAAGAATCCTGAAGATTGTGAAACAGAATTTCGAGGAGGAAGACCGGAGAAATTATCTCAAGAATCGAAAGACATTGTGCTTGCTGCATCACGGCGCCGAAAGAAGAGCTGCTCTGAGGTAGCGAAAGAGATACTTATCCGTCGTGGTAAGATAGTCAATCGGCAACTTGTGCATCAATTTCGAGTTCGCCAAGGCTTGAGTGCTTGGCATGAAATAGCTAAGCCACGGAAGAGTGATCTTAATATTGAAGATCGGCTATGGTTTTGTGATTATCTTGAGGAATGGACGGAAGACGATTTCCTTCACTTGGTTGTCAGCGATGAATTCTTCGTTTATGTCTCCAGAAAACCAAATTTTCAGAATGATCGGGTTTGGGCAACAACTGATGAAGTCCCAGACGACCAGAAGTATCGAGAAATAGTAAAAAATCCAGCATGTGTGGGTGTTTTCATTATGTTCTCTATTCGGAAGCTCATCTGGGCTATCAAACCAAGAGGAACCAGTTGGGATGGGCCTTATTTTCGAAATGTAATTTTAGCCCAACATGTAATTCCGTTTTTGAAAGACCCCGAGTGTGTTTTGGATGTTGAACAGGCAACCTTTCTTCACGACAAAGCCCCTGTATGAAAGCACTTGCGACTCAACAACTGCTTAAGGACAATAACATTGATTTTTTCGGAAATAATGAATGGCCTGGCAATTCTCCCGATCTTAATGTCTGTGAACATGTCGGATCCATCATGAAGGATCGGGTGGAGTCCTTAATGCTGGAACAACCCATTCAGAATCGGTATTCAACAGAAATTATGACTGCAAAGATCAACGAAGTCCTTGAAGAAATGAGTCATGATACCGATCTCCTTGAGACACTTCTGGGATCATAACCCCGTCGATTAATGGCCGTCAGAGCTGCAAATGGGGGCAACACCCGATATTAAAAACAAGTGTTTTTTATTCAAAATTAAACGCTCTTTCGCGTGGTTTTGTCTGTTTTTTTCAATTCCTTTCAGTTTCTTCTGTACAGGGGGGGGGCAATCATTTCCTGACACCCGGTTCAGGATCGACCTGCGGTCGACCCTTCTGCAGCATTCCACTTCATTTGCAGGATTTGGTGAAGGAGGGAATTGCTGTCTGATCTCCTCCTGCCCTCGTAGTCAGCCACGCATGGCTGGTCAGGGACTTTGCACAGGAATCTGTCCAGCTGGTTCTTGAAGTTATTCAGGTCGGTGTGCTGGAGATTCCTCACTTCTTTTGGTAGGACATTGAAAAGCTTTGGGCCTCGTATTCTGAGGGTATTTTCCATTCTCGTTTTCATGGCCCCTTGTCCCACCGCAGCTGGGACCGTACAAAATCTGCCTCTTTTTGCATTCCAGTTTGTTTCTATTCCATTTCTAAGGTTAGGGACAGAGCCCTCAAGTATTTTTCATATGTATATTATTGTGTACCGCTCGCGCCTTCTTTCGAGAGAGTAGAGTTTCAGGGATTGTAGTCGAGACCAGTAGTCTTCACCTTCCGTTTCCTCTATCTTAGACGTAAAAGTCCTTTGTGTAGCTTCACTGTTCGCAATGTCTCGTTTTCTGTATGGGCTTGTGAGTACTGAGCAATACTCAATTATTGGTAGGACTAGACTTTTCCATAATTTGAGCATGATGTTTGCTTTTCTGCTGCGGAAGCTCCTCCAGATGATTCCCATTATTTTTCTAGCCGTTGTAATTTTGATTTTATAGTGCTCTCTGAATTCTGTATCCGACGACATTATTACTCCAAGATCCCTGACTTGTGGATTTGGTGTTATCTGTTTGGCTTGCATAGTTTTGTACCCTTTTTTCTGTAGCTCCTTGTTATTACCATATCTTGGAAGTTGGAATTTTTCTTCGTTGAGCTTCATATTGTTGCCTTCTACCCACTGGAATATTGTTTCAATGTCGTTTTGTAATTTTCTTATGTTACCTTCGTTCAATATTTCCTTACATATCTTTGTGTCATTTCCGAAGCATGATACAATACTGTCCTTAATATCTGCATCAATATCTGCAGTCATTATTATGAACAGCAAGGGAGCTAATACTGTCCCTTGTGGGACAGAGCTCACGACTTCCGAAACTTCCGATTTAATTCCGTTTACTACCACTCTTTGTGTTCTTTGCGTCAAGAAATTAAATATCCCCTTCCTAGCTTTCCAGTAATTCTTATATTCTTAAGTTTGTGTGCTATGATTCCATGGTCACATTTATCGAAGGCTTTTGCAAAGTCCGTATATATTACATCTATGTTTTGTCCTCGACACAATGTTTCTAGTATTTTCTCCTGGTGGTCTAGTAGCTGTGATAGGCATGAGCTTCCCGCCCTGAAACCATGCTGATTTGGGTTGTATAAATCTTTTTCTTGTAGGTAGTAGGTAGTTTTGCTTCTAATTATACGTTCAAAACACTTTATTAAGTGTGAGGTGAGAGCCACTGGCCTATAATTCTTGGGTATTGCTCTGTTACCACTTTTAAATAGGGGGGCAATGTTCGCGTTCTTTAAGGGGAGTGGAATTTGTCCTGTGTCGAGTGATTTCCTCCATAGTAAGTATAACTGTTTGGCAAAACTCTCTTTGCATTTCTTCAGAAACGTGGCACTCCATGTGTCTGGCCCTGGCGCTGAATTTTCTCGCATTTGTGATAAGGCCGTAATTACATCTCCTTCCGTGAACTCGACGTCCATTAATAGATTTGTGCCGGAATTTGTTCTTGGTTGATCTGTATCTATGTCGAAAAATTCGTCTGGGTTTTTCACTTCCATCTCGGACTTAGGGTTGCTAAACAAAGATTTAAATTGTTTCCTAAGCAGTTCACTTATTTCTTTCAGGTCATTTGTGTATTCGGCCTCCCGGTCTATCAACGGACCAATACTCTCCTTACACTGCATTTTCCTTTTCGCAAACGTGTAGAAGTATTTTGTTTTTTTTTATGTTTTCTGCTACTTTGCCTCCTCGTTTGTCTTATGTATGAATGTTTGCTTTAGGGTCATTATATATATATATATATATATATATATATATATATATATATATATATATATATATATATATATATATATATATATATATATAAAGGGTGATCCAGAGAAATGGGACCCAAAAGAAACCCTGTAACTCTTAAAGTATAAGTCCTTTTATAAAATCATACGCATCATTCGAAAGAGGATAGTTACAAGTTTGTACAGGATTGTATAGGTTTTGACAATACAAGACAAGATAAGATACAAAACAAAATAAAAGTGTTAGTTAAAACTAACCCTTCAAGATGACTGCATGGACTGTGGAACAGCTGCGTTTCATAACTGAGCAATATTATGAGCATGGAAGAAGTGTAGTTTCAGCTCAAAGATCTTTCAAGACAAATTTTCAGATGTCAAAATCACCTTCTAAGAAAGTAATCCGTCGGTGTGTCAGAAATTTTTCCCTAACTGGCAGCATTGGAAAAAGAAAACCAACTGGAAGAGTGCGCACAGCAAGGATAGACGAGATCATTAACAGAACTCATGAAATTGTACAGGATAATCCTAACATAAGCATCAGACGTGCTTCTCAGCTGTTAGGAGTTGGATATGGAACAAACACACCGTATATTCAAGCAAAATTTAATGCTCTTTCCATATAAAATTCAAACAGTGCAACAACTAAACGATGGAGATTTCGCACGAAGACGACAATTCTGTCAATGGATCCAACAGAAGGTAAATGACACCACCAATTTTCTAGCAACTTTGATTATGTCAGACGAAGCCCATTTTCCATTGAATATTACCGAAGTCCCGTTGCATAGTCAGCGTGTAACTGTTTGGTGTGGTCTTACTGCATCTCAGATCATAGGGCCGTACTTTTTCGAGGATTCCACCGGAAACACGGTCACTGTAAATGGTGATCGCTACGAAAAAATGTTGACCGATTTCCTTATTCCTAAATTAAGAGATCTTTGTCTAGAAAACCACTGGTTCCAACAAGACGGAGCTACCTGCCATACCACGAGGAACTGCATGGCAGTTTTGCGTCAAACGTTTCCAGGCGAGTTAATCTCAAGATTTGGAGACGTTGAATGGCCCGCAAGGTCTCCGGATTTTTCTCCCTTAGATTATTATCTCTGGGGATATTTAAAGAGTAGGGTCTACTTTTGCACACTCTTGCAAAAGTGATGCAGAACTTACAAGCGAGAACACTGGAATGCTTGGCAACTAATGGAGCACATTTGAAAGGAGTCATTTTAAAAAAATAAATATTTCATAATAAAC
This sequence comes from Bathynomus jamesi, assembly GCA_023014485.1. Classification (NCBI taxonomy): domain Eukaryota; kingdom Metazoa; phylum Arthropoda; class Malacostraca; order Isopoda; family Cirolanidae; genus Bathynomus; species Bathynomus jamesi. The sequence continues at coordinate 111,672 of JAJOZX010000367.1, read as the reverse complement.
TTGTAACTCTACTCTTTCGAATGATATATAGTTTTTATGAAAGGAATTAAATATTAAGAATATTTGGCTTTTTTTTATGGGTCCCATTTATCTGGATCACCCAGTATATATATATATAAATGCCCATTTCACTCAAATATTTGCGTTAGTTTTCGTCCATGCTCATTTTTAGGTTATGTTAGGTTAATCTAACTTAACCTAACCTAACCTCAATAAAGTACCTCCTACAAGAAAGTTCGACTGATTTGCAAAGTAGGAGTTAATGGGTAAAAAAGTGGTGACTTCTTATTAGTGCTACTTGGGTGTATATATATATATATATATATATATATATATATATATGTGTGTGTGTGTGTGTGTGTCAGTGGCGGCTGGTGGTCATGGAGAGTAGGGAGGCCCAAAATTGTCTATAATATATGCTATTAAATAGAATAGATTACAAAGTGTTAGATGCCCTACTTTCTGCATGTCACGATCGTATAGAATTAATACTATCAATAAAATCCTCTTTCATAGTTTATAGTGATAAAAACAGAGGAGGCCCGGCCTCCCATGCCTCCTCTGAAAAGCCGCCACTGGTGTGTGTGTGTGTATATACACACACATACACACACACATATATATGTATATATATGCTCCTCAGTGGTGTAGTGGTTAGCGTCGCTGACTGCGAATCCATCGGCCCCGGGGTCGAGACCCGGTGACGGCAGGCGGCGCGCAGCAAAACCCAGCTGTTCATCCTTCCACACAATAATAAAAAAATTGGTTGGTAGATAAATGGGTACCCTGAGTAGCCTAGTGGTTAAGATGCTGGGTTGCTGGTGGGGGCGTGATTCGGATTCCACGTTAAACTGTAAGTCTAAGGTAGACTGTGTAGATAAGGTAGAATGTGTAGTGTTCCCAAATTAAAGGCCCGACAAGGGACCTCTTCAACACTGAAGAAAAATAGCTTGGTTGTCAGGGGGCCAAGACTTTTAACCAGCTTCCAAAGCACCTCAGAAACGTTACAGGGGTCAAAGTTGAAGTCTTCAAGAGAAGACTAGATGCCTGGTTCAGGACGGTACCAGATGAGCCGGGTGTACCTGACTATGTACGGTAGAGAGGGCAAGAAAGCAACTCGCTCCATCACCAAACCAGACCTAGAGGTGAGGCCACCAGCTTGACCTTCGTGTGAAGAGAGACCAACGCACGGAACAGCAACGAGGTTAACGAGGAGACTGACAAGCTTGACTTTCGTCAGAATGAACAATTCGGGCGGAAGCAAAACCGAGATTAACCAAAGTTATATATATATATACCTCGTTAGGGTTCCGTGCGTCGGTCTTTCTTCACACGAAGGTGAAGCTGGTGGCCCCGCCTCTAGTCCTGGCTTGGTGGAGGAGCGAGTTGCTCTCTTGCGCTCTCCACGGTACATAGCCAGGTACACCCGGCTCATCTGGTACCGTCCTGAGCCATGCATCTAGTCTTCTCTTGAAGACTTCAACTTTGACCCCTGCAACGTTTCTGAGGGTTTGGAAGCTGGTCCGCAAAGGATGTTACTATATATATATATATATATATATATATATACTGTGTGTATATATACTTGTGGTTTTTGGCCTAGTTTGCATAGAAGAAACCTAAGGTAGTATGAGCGTGGTTTTGAATGATACAGGTAAATTTTTGCTGTGTTGGGGAGGAAACACAAACTTACGATGCAACTTGCTCCTGAAAATCATGCATCTGGACTGGTAATGAGTGGTGTTCGCAATACAAACTAACGAAAATTTGGCGAAAATGAATACAGATTTGGATATTCTTTGGAATTGGCTAATACGAACCATTGTTGCTTTCGCTGATGATGAGCTACGTACGGAAGCCTCGTCAGTACACTGAACTCCTTTTTGCTTGGCTATACTGCTGCGAGCTGCTCGTAACCTGAAATGTGAGTGTGGGCAGAATGATGCTCAATGTGAATTTTTTTTTCAAATTTTCATCTTTCTGCTGAAGCTATGAATGCACCGATTAGGCGATTATATATATACCTTACAACCTTACAACCTTACAAAGGTTTCGCGCGAAGATTTCTCATTTCGCGAAGGTCAAGCTTGTCGCCCCTCCTCTCGAGTTGGCCTGGTGAAGTAGTGAGTTGGATTCTTGCACTCTCCACCTCACATAGCCAAGTACGCCCGGCTCATCGGGGATTGTTCTGAGCCAGGCGTCTAGTCTTCTTTTGAAGATGTCCACTGCAACTCCTTTCGTGTTTCTTAGGCCTTTGGGCAACTGATTAAACAGTTTTGGTCCTCTCACTACAAAACTATTTTCTTTCAGGTTAAGGATGTTCCCTGTCTCGCCTTCAATTTGGGAATACCACACAGTCTACCGTTTCTACTTTCCACCGTTGTTTGGGGAGTTATGGGATTCAGAGTAAGATTAGAGACTAGTTTCTCCATTATTTTCCAAGTGTAAATAATGGTGTATCTCTCTCTTCTCCTTTCCAGTGAATATAGGTCTAGTTCGCGTAACCTTTCCCAGTAATTTAGTTCTTTGCACCCATTGACCTTGGCCGTGAAGCTTCTCTGGATCCCTTCCAGCTGTCTAATGTCTTTTTTTATATGGGGATGTTAGGACCGAGCAGTATTCCAATTTGGGTATAATCAGGTTTTTCAGTGGAGGAATCATTACATTCCTATCCCTTCGTTTAAAGGTTCTCAATATCTGTCCCGTTATTCTCTTTCCTCTGTTTACTGCTATCTTATTTTGTGTTTCAAATTTTGTATCATCTGTCATTACAACCCCTAAATCTTTTGCTCTGGAATTTCTCTGAATTTCCTGTCCATTTGGGATATAATATTCCATGGATTTTAGGTCTTCTCTTTTTCCGTACCGTATAATAGCTGAAATTTCTCGGTGTTAAACTTCATATTGTTGTCTTCCGTTCACTTGTAGATTCTGTTTATGTCGGTTTGTAGAAATCCTGTCTTCTGAGTTTCTTATTTTTCTACTGATCTTTGTGTCATCTGCAAAGGATGTTACTGTGCTGTCTCTGGTAACGTCCTCATCTATGTCAGTTAGCATGATTATGAAGAGTAGTGGAGCTAATACTGTTCCTTGTGGTACTGAGCTGAGGACCTCTGATTCTGAGGAAGATACTCCTTGTACTGTAACGACTTGCCGCCGCTCACTAAGGAAATTATATATCCATTTCCCTACTTTTCCTGTTATTCCCATATATTTCAGTTATGTATTATGATTTCGTGGTCACACTTGTCGAACGCTTTAGCAAAGTCTGTGTATAGTACATCATAGTTTTCATTACTTTCAAGTGAATCAATAATGTTGTTGGTAGTGTTCCATTAGTTGTGATAGCATGATCTGCCTGACCGAAACCCGTGTTGGTTATCATTGAATTTTTTCTGAGTTTCCAAAAAGTCATAGAATTTCTGTCTAACTATTCTTTCAAATATTTTAGTGAGATGAGATGTAAGCGACACTGGCCTATAGTTTTTGGCCTCGGATCGATCTCCTCCTTTATATACTGGGACTATGTTCGCGCTCTTCAGAATGCCCGGTATTTCTCCCGTGTCTAGTGATTGTCTCCATATCCAGTATAGGGGCTCAGCGATTGCATTCTTGCCGTTTTTGATCAGTGTGGCATTCCATTTATCTGGTCCTGCCGCTGAGTGTGTTTTTCGTTTCCCTATGGCTTGTGTAATATCATCCGTCGTAAAGTCGAAATCCGTTATACTTTCCCCTTGCGGTTCTTCTTCAAAGAACGCGTTTCTATCGCATATCAATTTGTCAGTTTTTGGGATACTGAAAGGTGATTCGTACTGAGCTCTTAATATTTCAAATACTTCTGTTAGATCATCAGATAAAGCACTGTTCTCATTTTTTAAAGGTCCGATAGTCGCATGGTTTTTCGATTTTCTTTTTGGCGAAATTATAGAAGTACTTTGAGTTAGCCTTTATCGCTTCTATAGCATCGTCTTCTTCTTTTTCTGTATGCTTCTCGAGTAGTTCCTGTATGACGTCATCGATACTTTGCAGTTTATCATTTAATATTTTTCTGATGTTGTTATCTTTACAATTACTTAATTTTGCAGTCACTCTTTTTCTCTTTCGAAACAATGCCCTCTTTTGTCTTTCGAACCCCTTGGTAATCTTTAGTTAGCTTCCGCCCAAATTGTTCATTCTGACGAAGGTCAAGCTTTTCACTCCACCTTAGACCTACAGTTTAATGGGGAATCCGAACCACGCCCCACCAGCAGCCCAGCGTCAGCCCAGCGTCTTAACCACTAGGCCACCCAGAGTACCCATTTATTTACCAACCACTTTATTGTGTGGAAGGATGAACAGTTGGGTTTTGTTGCGCGTCGGCTGCCGTCACTGGGTCTCGAACCCGGGGCCGATGGATTCGTTGTCAGCGACGCTAGCCACTACACCACCGACTCGTATTTTCTTCGAAAAAGTGTCTGTATATAAACAAAATTTATTAGACACGAGCGGACGTGTTGCTGAGGTCTAATAAGATCTAATAAGAAATATACACTAGCCTCTCTCTAGTCTAGTCCAGCACGATTGGTTCCTGAGGCATGCCGGACTAGTAAATACCAGTAAATTTTCTGGACTACCGAGTGCCCCCCCTCGTACAGCCTGGTACGCATCACTGGTACACTCCGTTAAGTTAATAATAATTCGCGAGAGTCGATGCTGGTGCCGCTAAACATTCGTTTCAGAACTCTCAGACCACCTTCATTAAAAAGGTTGAGAAGAACTTCGATGTTTGCCTGACCAGCTCGAACCCCATTTGTTAGGAATCACCAATGGGGGGATCGTCATTCGTGGCATTCATCGGCGAAGGTTTTATATTTACCAGCGGTGGATCCTCTTGTCCCTCATCCTCCTTCACGAACAAATAAGTAAAGTAAAGTATGAATGGATATACCTTAAAGGTTTATTATGAGATGTCGGACTAGAAAAAGACTAGGGTATTATATATATATATATACTCGTTTTACTTCTGATGTATTACTTTTGTAAATTTAATTTAAAATAAATTTTCCTATGAGACCGAACCTATGGGACACCCTGTATAATATCCTTACAAAATAGTAGGAGAATCCTGCGAAAGTATCCGTCACTTTTACAGAAAAGTGGGTTACAGATTATGAACTGTTCAGTGAGGAACTATATTTCATTTCTTCCAAAGCTGACCAATCAGAGGAAGGAAAATATTTTTACACCTTAAATTCGATGCTCTACTCTACAATCTACATCATACATTTACTAAAGTAACTACAAACCACAATCACAGTATTCGGATCCACTCCAGGTAACTTCAGGAAAAGTTGAAACTGGTATAACGGGAACAGAAAATACATTCTGAAATGGAACACACACACACACACACACACACACACACACACACACCTTATATATGTAGCTACAGAGACACGTTCAGATGCTTTCGATCTTCAAATTCTGTAGCGACTTCTGCCTTAACAATAACAATAAGCCCATTGTTCTATTGACAGAGCCGCGACCAAGATGACGTCACATCGCGAGACTCCCTCGAAGCTTTTCCTCTCTGCCGTAAACTTCACACCTAGCCTCCTTCCTTGAAGAAAGTCCCGAGTGACACGTTAGATCTTATCATGTAACGACCTCGTAACGGGCCGCCTTGGCCTGGTGTTATTCATTTAACTAGAAAGACTAACTTCCTCGCGCGTTATCATAATAATATTGAAACCATTATTCAAGTGCACATTTATAACATTTTAACTCAAGTTTCATTCATTCTGTGAATTTGCATTCAATGAACTGTAACGTTTTTGTCACAATTAATAACTATTAAACGTTTCTCTTTTGTTTTGTTAAATAAATTAAAACCCAACGAAGCCTTTTATCATTTTTATTGTTGGCGATTAATTTGATTTCTTCTGGAAAAATCTGGTGACCTCGAACCAAACAATCATTAACTTAATTAACATTATTATAATACAACGCTAACACTGTATATATACAGTGTTGTGACTCAACAACTAGTTACTCAGTAATCGTTACTTATGTGAGTAATTGTAACTGTAACTAGTTACAAAAATTCACAAATATTTGTAACTTCTACCAGTTCCTTTTTCTGGTTAGTAGCTACTTTTTTTCACAAGCCTTGCTCGATGTACATATTGTGCACAGTGCAAGTTTATTGACAATATACAGTAAATCTACTGCTACTGTGATAAAGTCTTGTTGTTTATTCGTTAAATCACAATCAATTTAAAACGAGTGAACAGTCTTAGCAAGCATCACTTGTCAGGGAAAGTACTTTTATCAAAAGCAGATGCTCGCTAAAAACTAGGAAATATGTTGAAAATAACTTTTGAAGTAACGAGTAACTGTAATAATTACATATTTGAGACAGTAACTACTAACTGTAATTAGTTAAAAAAACAGTAACTGTCACAGCACTGTATATACAGGATGGCACAAAAGTCAGGAACCATAGGCACATTTTAATAATTTGTGTTTTAATATGTGTTTTGTTCGTTTCAGATTTGTTGTTGAACCTATGGCACAGAAAATGACAATAGATGAACGGGTGGAGATAGTTTGAATGTGTGCAAGGCGTGGTAACACACCGATCAGTTGCTACTGCTTTTAATGACAAACACCCTGAGAGGCCTCCAGTTGTTCAGGCATCAGTTGGAGAACTGTTCACTAGCTTCAAAGAAACGGGAAGTGTTCATGATCAGCTGCGTAGTGGCAGGCCAAAAAGTTCAACCTATGCAGCAACATCACTAACGGTACTCAATCACCTCGAAAACAGCCCACGTAAGTCCTTAAGAAAGTTATCCCAGGAAACGGGTGTCTCCAGAAGATCCATTCAACGAATTCTTACAACAAATCGTTTCCACCCCTACAAAGTCCAACTCGTTCAGGAACTGCACGGTGACGACACAGACCGACGTGTAGAGTTCTGCCAGTGGTTTCTACGACAGCTTCAACGAAGGATCATGTTCAGCGACGAAGCGATATTTCACCTCAGCGGTCGTGTCAATAGGCATAATGCACGCTATTGGGCCAATGAGAACCACCACTGGATGGAGGAAGGACATGTGCAATTCGATCCACGAATTATAGTGTGGGCTGCGCTCTTGGGAGATCGGTTAATTGGTCCGTACTTTTTTGACGGCAATGTAACAGGTGAAACATATCAGCATATGCTGCAAACATTTCTAATGCCCATACTGGACATTCCATTGGCAGAACGGGTGGAGATGTAGTTTCAGCAGGATGGTGCACCACCACATTTCGCAACCATCGTCCGGAGCTCTTTAGATGAAACATTCCCAAGCAAGTGGATCGGACGGCGAGGGCCCGTCGAATGGCCACCTAGGTCTCCAGACCTCACGCCTCTTGCGTTTTTCTTGTGGGGTCATCTCAAGTCGGTAGTCTATGCTGATCGACCCAGAACCATATGTTCTCTAAAGAATAAAATCACATCTGAGTGTACCAAAATCACTACCAATATGTCAACGCGTCACACAGTGTCTCCAAGTGGAAGGCCACCAATTCAGAACATTTATTATAATTTAATAAAATGTGCCTATGGTTCCTGACTTTTGCGCCACCCTGTATACGAGTATATAAGATTTTGAAAAAATATTATATATACTGTACAGTATATATACGAGGGTCGGTACGAAAGTAATGCCTCTTATATTTCAGTTCGTAAATACAATAAAAAACATACTTTCGTACCGCCCCTCTCCTCCTGTAGGAGGAGATTGTAGACACCAATCGACCAGGGAAGTACTTCGGGGTGGATGTTAGGCAGGAGTTAGGGAGTGCTGGAACTCCCGTTTCTCCTGTCACTGTCCTCCTTAGCTGATCTTTTCTCGTGTCTCATCTACCCTGTTAGCAGTCCAGCATGCTCTGAAATACGCTTCTCCCTCTATTTGTCACTACACCTACATGTATCTTACACTCTTACACACTACATAACCTTTTCAAAATTTATATTAAAAAAAAAATTGGCATCATTGAGCCTTGGAGACCTTTTTTTTGGCTCTCTCCGTCTTCTGTGGAGGGGTCACTTTTGCGGGCGCTCGCCCTTAGCCCCTTCCTTCCTACATAAAAAAAATACGAAGGGCACTCATATTTTGCCTCACCTTTTTTTTCTTTCCAAGTTTCCTTGTAAGTTCCAGAAATTTTGTACACAAGTAGTTATACACCTTTTTTAGAAGTTTTTATTTTTCCACATAGTCTCCATCCTTTTCTACGGCTTTCCTCCACCTCGAAACAAGGGCCTTTATTTCTTGCTGGTAAAAGTCCGCTGGGTTCCGCTGGAGCCACCTCTTAATCTCCTCAACAACCTCATCGTCACTCTGAAACTTTCTTCCATGAATAGCATCCTTCATTGGCCCAAACAAATGGAAGTCTGACGGTGCCAGATCCGGGCTGTATGGAGGGTGGGGTAACACAGTCAAGCGCATTTTTGTGATGGCCTCTCTTGTTTGCAAACTGTTGTGTTGTCTTGCGTTATCGTGCAAAAGAAGGACGTCTTCCAGTTTTCTCTCCGGTCGAACTCGCTTTATACGTCTCTGGAGTCTCTGTAGGGTAGCAATATATGCCTCTGAGTTGATTGTTTGTCCTTTCTTCATAATGTCCACCAGAATCACCCCTTTCGTGTCCCAGAAGATGGTGGCCATAACCTTTCTTGCAGAGGGAGCCATTTTGAACTTTTTCTTGCGTGGGGAGTCTGCGTGATGCCACTCCATGGATTGGCGTTTTCTTTCAGGTTCAAAGTATGTACCCAAGTCTCATCCCCAGTCACAATTCGTGAAAGGAAGTCATCCCCTTCTGCCTCGTATCGAACCAACGACTCAGAAGCAATTTCTTTTCTTTAGGCTTTGTGATCTTCAGTCAGTTCATGAGGAACAAACCATGAACACACTTTTGAGTATCCCAGTTGCTGAATTATTGTATTCACACTTCGTTCACTAATTCCTAGCTCCAGTGATAGTTCCTTGTATGTGGCGCGCCGATTTGATCGAATGATGCTGTTAGCACGTTGCACAGTGTGAGATGTCACAGCCGATGCCGGGCTACCGCTGCGATGGCTCATCATCGAGGCTGGCTCTTCCTCTCTTCGATGATCTCACACGTTTAGACCAGCATTTCCGTAAACGTTTTGTAGAAGTTTGTGAGTATTTCCAACTGTTTCCTTCTCTGCTGTTAAAAACTCGATAACAGCTCTCTGTTTACGACGCACATCACTGTCAGACGCCATTTTCAAAACTGCGTTAACCATCGGTTTTGTACAAGGGCGTTTAAAAGCGGTTTTATTCAAGGGCGTTTAAAAGCGGTTTTATACAAGGAGGGGAGGTTCAAACTAGAAAAATCCGGTTATGTGAAGCGCAGAAAGTTCAAACTTACGGCCCAAAAGACATTTCAGCCCCATGGCCTATTATTAGCTAAGAAAAAGGGTGGGGAAAAATATATTGAGTGCCTCAAGGATATATATATATATATATATATAATAACGTAAAGAACGACGCTTGTATAGGAGATATTCCGCGCAAGACGAAAGAGAGAGAACGAAACAAATGAAAAAATGAGGTAACCACCCGGGAATCGAACCTGGGATCTTCCGATTGCCGGTCAGATGCGATAACCATTACACCATGGGCCTCACTCTTCCAAATGCCGTAATTCTTCTACATACTCGCAGAAACCAATGCCCCAAGGGCAGCTAGGTTTTACGAGGCTCCCCCGAAGCCAGTATATGAGTCTCCTTAAATATTAATACATAATTTAAATTCTATTAGCAATTAATAAATTAGCAGTAAAACAAAAATGACTAGAGGAATGAATTGCTTTTATAGCAAATTAACATTTATTGAAAAGAAAGAAATGTATCAAACCAATCGAAGTTTTCACCTAAAAAAGGATTTTTGCGTGCTTATTTTTTCAGCAAACTGCTTTACAAGATCCTCGTAATCATGTGCACGAACGATGTCGGATTCGATTGAGGTTATTCGCAGAACTGAGAGTCTGTCATTACTCACTGTGGACCGAAGGACTTTCTTAATTATTTTCAGCCGATTAAAGCTACGTTCGGCACTTGCCACAGTTGTCAGAATCACCCTAAGAGCGATTGACACGTTTGAAGAGATTTCCTGAAGATCAAATTTGTAGATGTACTCCGAGAAATCACTGGCATATTACGGAGATTTGTTTTGCTGGACAATGAATAAGAATCGATTGAGTTCCATTTCCAGTTCACTCGCTTCACTGTCACCCATTTTCGTTTCATAATTTTTGTAATGGTCTCTAAGGGCTTTCTCTCTGTGCAACCTTGTCATCATTTCAGCACTGTGTAGAGGAATCCAAACTTTGAACTACAGAGAGAGCTAGTCGAAACGTGTTGTGACTGAGGAAATTGACTGATCATAGTTTTCTATGCTCTAAGCATTCCTTCAATATGAAATGCATTTATTTTAATAAATATTAACATTTTCAACTTAATTAAATTTTATTTACAGTATATGGTATTTTTCATGTTTTGAAATATATACTCTAGATATTTTTATAATAATATATAGTCCATGTCATACTTACTAACTTTCTACAAATCAATGTGTAAAAGATTTTTTAATTCTGTGTTTTGACCTATGGGCCCCCTGACGCTCGGGGCCTCCCCGGCCGGAGGGTACGGGAGGCCCTTCCTACGCCACTACATGCATGGTTCAAATGCGAACATAGCATGGTCTCACATATAAGTGGATATACAGTATATCAGTTTTCAAGACACACCCATGCAGGGTAGCCTAGTGGTTGAACGCTAGGCTGTTAATCTGAAGGTCCTGGGTTCGAGTCTCATCTGGGACTTGAGATTTTAGCGATTAAAGTACTTCTCTGGTTCTTCCTTAGTAGGGGTAGTGATTTGGAGCCCACGTAAAACTGTAGGTCCTCTCCGTCACATGAACTTTCTAGATGTCAAAGGTTAAATAACCCCACTCATTATTGTTACCTCAAGACACGCGAATTTAGGGCTACGTCGTGGCCAATGTCATAACATCGTCAATCAGCGAAGTTAAGAGACATTGGGTCCAGAGAGTAGTTGGATCGAAGACCGTCCTCCGCGTTCAGATGATGTAGCGACCCAAGGTTTGAATTGCACGTAAAGCTGTAGGTCCCATCCGTCGTATGACCTTGGATGTTGCGAAGGTTAGACTACCCCATCATTACATTTTTTGCGCACGAGTATGGATAAAAGAGAACTCACACGCTCTCCATATACTTCTTTACAATAGCTACCTCATGCCATATTTGGAGAATTCGTGGATGAATGGAACAACATTGAACCCACAAATGCAGGAATATCTTTCCAACTTCCAAGAAGACAGTACAAGAAACCATTGCCACACATCACACGCAGAGAAGCACGGCCCGTATTAAGTTTTTTATCGGGGACTGAATCATTTCGAAATTAAAGATCTTTGATGCAGATTTCTTTCTTTGCATGGGATCATTCGAAAGCCAAATTTACTGCAACGACCCTCACACAATAAAAGCGTTCTGATGATTCCGGTATGGATGTATTGCGGCGTACCTTTGGCAACATGTAGTACACGTTCAATAGTGAAAGCACGCTTTCATACAAAAGAAGAGGGATCAATTCCAGTACTTACACTGTGATCCAGTTCACAATTCATAGAAAATTTCACCATAATCAGTTGTGTTAAAGAATGTTATGGCATGTTTAATGAGTTGTGCTATTATATATATATACACAGTGCAGTCCCGTAGCCAGGACTTCCCAAGTGTGGGGGGGGGGGGGGTCGAAATTGTAGAAAGGCGGACCTTTTGGTGCAACGACCTAGTCACTGCGGAGGGGGTTCAGAGTAATTAAGTTTAGAGTAGTTTGTGAAATTTAAAAAAAAGTAAAAAAAATGCAAGTGTTTATTTACTAAATAATGTTATATATTATAATATCACATCATCACTTATAACTATGGTTACAAAAGTAGACCTTCCTGTCAAGGGGAGGTCGTTCGACCCCCCCCCACCCCCCACCCCTGGCTACGGGCCTGCAGTGGCGCTCATTGAACGGTAAGCTTTTCATAACTATCCTATGCAGTATGCATGGTACAAAAGATAAAGACGAACATAACTGAAATAGTTCTCTGTGTACGAATACTTACGAGCGCCACTGTATAACCTCGTTAACCTCATTGCAGTTCCGTGCGTTAGTTTCTCTTCACACGAAGGTCAAGCTGGTGGCCCCGCCTCTAGGCCTGGCTTGGTGGAGGAGCGAGTTGCTCTCTTGCGCTCTCCACCGCACACAGTCAGGTACACCCGGCTCATCTGGTACCGTCCTGAGCCAGGCATCTAGTCTTCTTTTGAAGACTTCAACTTTGACCCCTGTAACATTTCTGAGGTGCTTTGGAAGCTGGTTAAAAAGTCTTGGCCCCCTAACAACCAAGCTATTTTTCTTCAGTATTGAAGAGGTCCCTTGTCAGGCCTTTAATTTGAAAATACTACACATTCTGCTTTTCCTATTTTCCAGCGTTGTTTGGGTGGTAATTGGGTTTAGTTTGAGGTTTGGTACCAGTTTTTCGATCATTTTCCATATGCAGATTATGGTGTACCTCTCTCTCCTTCTTTCTAGGGAGTACAGATTTAGTTTACGTAGTCTTTCCCAGTAGTTGAGATTTTGCAGCCATCAATCTTAGCTGTGAAATGTCTCTGAGTTTCTTCTAGTTTATTAGTTTCTTCCTTTTTATATGAGGACGTCAAGACTGAGCAGTATTCAAGTTTTGGTATGATCAGTGTTTTCAGCAGTGGAATCATTACTGTCTTGTCCCTTCTTTTGAACGTTCTTAGTACCTGTCCCGCGACTCTTTTTGCTTTGTTTTTCGCTATCTGATTTTGTGTCTCAAATTTGGCATCGTCAGTCATTATAACTCTCAAATCGAACGTTTTCGTGCTTCTCTGAATTTCCTGTCTATCTGGAGCATAATATGCAGTCTGTTTAAGTTCTTCATTTCTACCATATCTCAAGAGCTGAAATTTCTCAATTTCTCGGTGCTAAATGTTATGTTGTTGTCTTCTGTCCATTTGTATATTTTGTTCGTGTCCCTCTGCAAGGTCTACACCTCTTTTGCATCGCTGATTTTTCCGCTGATCTTTGTAACATCTGTAAAGGATGTTAATATATTATTGCTGTTTACTTCAATATATATATATATATATATATATATATATATATATATACACACACACAGTATATATATATATATATATATATATATATATATATATATATATATATATATATATATATATATATATATATATATATATATATATATATATATATATATAGTATGAATTTCACAATTAAACACGTGAAATGAATGAATGGTTTTTCTTTTTCCTTGTGGGTTTGCAGCATATATATATATATATATATATATATATATATATATATATATGCGCCTCGGTGGTGTAGTGGTTAGCATCGCTGACTACGAATCCATCGGCCCCAGGATCGAGACCCGGTGACGGCAGCCGGCGCGCATCAAAACCCAACTGTTCATCCTTCCACACAATAAAGAAAGTAGTTGGTAGATAAATGGGTACTCTGGGTGGCCTAGTGGTTAAGACCCTGGGCTGCTGGTGGGTCAGAATGAAGAATTCGGGCGGAAGCTAACCAAAAGTTATATATATATATATATATATATATACAGGTTGGCTCAAAAGGTACCTACCAAGTTTAAGCCTTTATTTCACCAAAACTATTGAGAGTACAAAGATAGTTCAAACGTCATTCAAATCAGCATCTGAAGCCATTTATATGACAACATGTTCGATGTGCTGTCCCTCCACTTCGACGATTTTTCGCAATCTCATCCCAAAATTCGATATCACAATGTGAAGAACCTCTGTCGGAATGTCGACGATTTGACGTTCAATCGATGATTTCAGCTCCTCCAAAGTCTTTGGGTTGCTCTGGTAAACTCTATCTTTGAGGTATCCCCACTAAAAGAAGTCACGGGTTGAGATCAGGCGAATAGGCAGGCCAATCAATGCCGCTTCTATAGTGCTTCTGATAGTCCAAACCAATGGCATTCTTTCCAAACTGATTTTAAACAAATGGCGTGAGTAAGTATAGTGTGTCAGCAAATTTTCATCGAATTCTATTCATTCGTCGGAGAAAATGTAAGTTAATGTTACCTTTTGGGCCACCCTGTATATATATATATTATGGTAATGAACTCAGAATGGTTCTAGGAAAATTAAATCCACTATAGTCCTAATAAGTAATGGTAAATGACAAATACTATAGTTTTTTCTTTTTCATGATGCTAGCCCGACGTGAGCAACGGGTCACTCGCAAAGAGGTCCCAAAAATATAGCTTCCCTCACCAGCTAACTGCAAAGCAGATAGGATCCAGCTTTGGGACAGGATCTAGGGTTTGCAGATAGCAGATAACTGGTGAGGGAAGCTATATTTTTGGGGCCTCTTTGCGAGTGACCCGTTGCCTACGTTGGGCTAGCATCATGAAAAAGAAAAATCTATAGTATTTGTCATTTACCATTACTTATTCGGACTATAGTAACTATCCTCTTTCGAATGATGCGTATGATTTTATAAAAGGACTTATACTTTAAGAGTTACAGGGGTTTCTTTTGGGTCCCATTTCTCTGGATCATCCTTTAGAAACAAATTTTATTTTGTAGGTCCACCATCGTATTATATATAACATGTAAATAATTTAATACAAACTATTTTCATCAGAAAATTTTAAGCCAGTGAGAACATAATATTTATTTTAAGCTCACGAGCTATTTAGATTTTAAGTGCAGCTTCACAACTTTTAACCCATTGGCTTTGAATGCGAAGCTCAAAATTTTAATGGCTGTGGTATTTTTGCAATGTAAATTTATGCATATGGTCTCATTTGATTTTCACAAAAGTGTATGGAATTTTGTAGAAGCGTGGTCTGACTAGATATAAGAAGGCTTTGATGGAGGTATCATACTGTAACACAGCTTCCTCTCAACCAGCGAAGTTAAACGACACTGGTGGGTGTGGAGAGTAGTTGGATGGGGACCGTCGTCCTCTGGCTCTGGATCCAGATTATGTAGCGACCCGTGGTTCAGATCCTACGTAAAGCTATAGTCCCCTTCGTCATATGACTTTAGACGTTTCGAAGGAGATGAAGGAACCATCATATTATCATCATAATTCCCTTTCTCGGTCCGCGAGTAAGAATGCACAAATCCAGATTTGAGGAGTTTCTTCATTTTAGAAAGAATGTTACTCCCATTCGCAATCGCGATAAAGATTAGAAATTGTATTTACCAATATTTCCTAACCTAACTAAACTTAACCTAACCTAACCTGGACTAAAATGGGAAATCCGTGAATGCGAATGAGAATGACACGAAATGGGAACAGATCGACTTGAGAATTGCCTCCTTTGAGATTCTCACTCTAGGGCGCGGAATGAAGTGGGAATGATTGAGTGGGATTATACCTACACTGAATATAATAACTTTATCGAAGAGAAGCGTGTAGAATCGTGATTATACGGAGTGATCCAAAAGGGTTCCAAAAAATATTTGGACCTTTTTCAGTTTGTGTACCGTTTTTCATATAATTTATTTTTGATTGGTCATACAACCGCCGTCGATTATAACAACTTTTTAAGAGAGGTAAGTTCTTGATAACCTAACCTAACCTAACCTAACCTTCTGTTTTACTCTATGCTGTGCCTAACAGAAGCAAAGAAACACTAGAAAGTTGCATAAAAGCCAACATTCTGCCTGGATCTACTATTATTAGTGATATGTGGAAATCTTACGATCAAATTGATAAAATCCCACATTATAACTTTCGTCACTACACTATAAATCACAGTGAGAATTTTGTCGATCCAGCGACCGGTGCCCACACTCAGCAGATAGAGAGCACCTGGAGTAGAAAACGGTACATAAACTGGAAAACGTCCAAATATTTAGGTAACAAATCGTTTCTGAGAACACCTTCTTAAATCACCCTGTATATTTGTCACTGAACGTGTTTGTTTAGTGTGGAAACTTTTTGTAGTTTCCATTTTATTTTAATAATGTACATATAGGCTATTCTGTGACAAAAGAAAACTTGTTATACATTACATACACTCGTACTGTGTATTAAATACTTGCTGAATAAAAGTGGCACATCATTCAAATGCTCTCGGTACTTACGTATTATCGGGACTACCAAACTGTTTATTATGTATTTTTGCTCTCGTCATTTTCGTTTAAACTAACCGAAAATATCACGACTTAACCTAACCAATCATCAAGGGCGTACACTTGACCTAACCGGGCATTCAATTAACCTAACCGGGCATTTTCCGTTTTATTTTGTTTTTCGTAGCTAACCTAACCTAAAATATTTCCTTTTTTTCAAATCATTAGAAATTTTCAACCACGAAATGCCCGGTTAGGTCAACTGAATGCCCGGTTAGGTTAATTGAATGCCCGGTTAGGTCAACTGTACGCCCTTGATGATTGGTTAGGTTAAGTTGTGATATTTTCGTTAGTTTAAACGAAAATGACGAGAGCAAAAATACATAATAAACAGTTTGGTAGTCCCGATAATACGTTAGTACTATGCTCTCTTATTTTCTCGGTATATTCAGGTGTCTGACCCTTCCTCAGCTTAGAATTCCTGGCTACGCCACCCTTCCAGGGCCGGATTTAGGAGTGGGCAAAGTGGGCAGCTGCCCATGGGCCTCCACATCTTGGGGGCCTCCACATATTGACAAGCCATTATCAAAATAGAAAAAACCCGAAACTAGAAAAACCCGATAGATGATCAACAAAAAAACACGCGCATCCAATACCACTGTAGTACATAAACTTTTACCAATTACTATTTGTTGTGTACTGATTATTATTTTGTTTTTATTACTCTTTTAGGCCTACTCTCACTATAATGGAATACCCGAGTAACCCGAGGCTTTCATTTTTTGCAGAAATGAGTGGAATGGACAGACACAAGAGTGCACGATGTTTTGAAAGTGTATGTATGTTAATTATATTATGAATCTTATGGATGACTTCAATTATGTCTTCCCCTAAGGTAGGGGGGCCTCCACATGGAGGCTGCCCAGGGCCTCCACACGTCTAAATCCGGCTCTGCACCCTTCAGTCATTAACAGCTTTCCATGTCTAGCATACTTTGAGCGTCAAATGTGTAATAATCTTTATGCATCTATATACACAGTGATACCCACACTCAAACATCTTCCCATTTTGAGAGATGTATTTAATGAGGCATGAATATGCACCCTTAACAGCAAGTATGTATATCATAATCTGAGTTTACTCCTGTTGCAACACTCATGGCACCCAGTTCACTGACTTCAATGCAATAATTATTATGTTAATATATCCAGAAAAGACCACGTCACAAGAATCTGACATTGAAATTACACAGCACGAGGTTAATGTTTAACACTGTGGTAAATGTTTCCTTTGTTATAGAAGTCATATGCTTTTTTTCTTAGAAGTGTGTGTGTGTGTGTGTGTGTGTACTGTGTACACCTACTAGTTTTTTAAATATTTGCAGTTTTGTTTTTTAAGTGGGTTTAGTGCATACTGCAGCAAGATACTGCACTGGACGTATATATAAGTCATCTGGTATGAGAGGCTTCCTTGTTTCTCCAAGGCAAAGTGAATTTTATTTCATAAGTAATCAAACGTTTTAATTACAGGAAAAAACTTCTGAGGTTACTTCTTCCTTGGACTATTTCACGTGCATCACTATATGTGGATGAGTATTAGAAATTTCTTCATTTTTAAGCTGTGATTGATTATCTACGAAAATTATTTGATGATAGGAATTAACATCCAGACACAGTTATTTAATTTATTTAGTTCTTAATTTTAATTAAAGTAAGTGAATATATAATTAACTACAAAAACAAAGTATATACTACCAATATCAAATCAAAGTAGTTACCCTTCTTCAGTGAGAAGACAGTTTTCTCTTAAAACCAGATGTTAAATTGCTATTTTATTCCATCCCACTAAAGATTGCGCATGCGCCAGGAAAGCTAATCGATGATTGGTCCAACTTGAATTTACACTGTTCGCTGTTCAGCATAAATATTCCTAACTACGACTGAAAAAGCTCTATTTTCTCTTTGTTATTCTGGTGCTTTTGATGTGGGTGGTAAATTAAAATTTTCTACATAGTTTTATTTGCTAAAAATATTAATAGCACTAACAGTACATATTATAAAGCAAATTTATTTAGTAATTATATCATAAAATAAATATTTAGCAATTGGCAGCTTTGAACAGGGCTCCTCCTTTATTATGATGTCATTCACATCAGCCTTCCTATTGGTTTAACAAAGCATTTTTACGTATCATCTTGAGACTATAATTGGTTCTGTTGCTTATGTACCGACCAATAATGTTCTAGTACCAAGATCTCCCATTGGACCATCACATTTACCGTTTGTTAGCGTTGGGTGGAAACTTTTAATGTATAGAGTCATGTTATTTTTTATAAAAATAAAATTGTACGAGAATCTTGGTAGATATTTTGAAACAATGTTATATTAATAAAGTAATATAGGGAACAGATATACCTGTTTTTGGTGTTCAAATCGAACTGCTTTCAGCAGACAAACATTGAAGGTAAGTAATAAGTCTGAGCCACAACCAATGATGTGTTAGCGCATAGGCAAGAAGGCTATTCACCCGACTGCAAGTTATCCTACTGTTTTCTATGAGGCTATGATGATGGCTATATTTTAACCAGTTGGGCTTGATCTGAGAAAGTAGGGATTGTGTAAAGCAAGACAAAAAAAAAAACTGCGACGGTTGGGCTTGGCCCTGTATTGGTTAACTCAGTTGTGGCCTATATCAAATTCACCATACATTAAATTCATCTACCGTATCACAGCCTGGGGGGCCAATTACTGGGCTACCCCTAGTTAGGCTGATATAGGCCTAGCTTAGCAGCTTGAAAAATGAAAAATCTCAAGGCCTTACTTTCCATTAAATCTTAATTACCTACCCTACAGCGTAACTGGCCATTGCATTTTATTCTACCGTAGGCTAGGCCGGGGATGAGTCCTAAGTCACCGGTAGGCTCTAGCCTAGTTTTGGATTTTAGCTTGTTAATCATCTTAAGCCTAAACTCAGGCCTAGGTCTGTTTTGTAGGCCAGAGCTACAAGCTTTTCTTTCGTCTGAGAGTAAAGTTTTAAAAATTTTATGGCAGCTTCAAATATGATATAGGAACCTAGCAAACTTCGGCCTAACATTGGCCAGGCTAAACCACTTTTGCAGTTTCAAAATTTTCCACACGTAGCGGACCTACGCAGAAAGTGCATAGGCTTATGCCTATAGGCTGTACCCATGTATTTTAAATTTTGATGGTCCTACGCATTGACCCTAGGTATGCTGATAAGCCTACCTTTTTTCTTTGTAACTTGTCGACTGTAGGCTACCATAGCTTATGCTAGTTATTGCAGGAGTATCAGTTCAGGCCATTTTTTTTAGATTTGTACATTTTGACTTTTTCTCTGGAATATAGCCTAACTTAGCCCAATTCTTATTTAACTTGTAAAACTGTAGGTTGGGCTAGGTTTTAAAGTAGGTCTAGGCTAGACCTCAATTTTGGGTTTAGTTTTCATAAAAATTGTTATATTGTCTTGCTAAATAGCTAATGTCTCGTAATTTGAGACTACAAGATTTCAGGCCAGAATGCATAATCTGCTCAAATTATCTGATGTGTTGCCTGGATTTTTTCCATAAAATGGTCATGCCTGACACATTGGACAATAATATTAACTGAAATTATGTGTTCACTGCATAGGGCAAGAATTTCCATTGAAGTCCTTTCCTGTAGTATGGTCTCGTGACAAATTTAGCACCATCCTTAGAGGCTTAGAAGGGAAAATTCCCAAATTCAGGTCCAGTTTAGAGATAGTTCATAATGACTTAATATTTCATGTTAGGTTAGGTTAATAATTATGAACTCTGACCATGAACTATGAGAGAGTTTGGAATTTTATTTTTTAGAAACAAAAGCGACACTTCATTATTCACAATTTTTTCCTAAACTATGTTAGTGCGAAACTAAAATATTACAAGCAAGAATTTTTCATACCGTATTGCATGAGACTTAGAAATAGAATTTTTTTTTTTTAAATGAAAGTATCACATTAGAATTTTATAGATTTTGCAGTCGGGACTTCAAGGATCTAAATCTAGAGTTCAGTATGCAGATTTGGAATATAGCTATGATGTGTGATGCCTAGATTTTTATACCATAAGTCTACGTATTAACTTAAAACTAAGTTTAAACAGTTGGTTTTCATAAAAAAAAATTGTGGTAAAATTCTAGAATCTAGACGCAATTCAGAGACAGTAGTTCATAATAGCTTAGTAATATGTTAAGTTAGGTTGTTTAGGTTAAGCTAGGGTAGGTTAGTAATTATGGACTGTCTCCAAACTACATCTGGATTCTAAAATTTTACCAAAATTGTATTAATGTAGTTGCCTTTGTTTAGAGTTTTTCAGTCCAGTTTGTAGAATTTGGCAAGCAGCTCTTAATATCTTGGTGTCAGAATTTTTAGGTGCAGATTACTTTTGAAAAGTCTTGGTGCAATATCTGCCAAATTTTGCAAACTGTGGCCTCTTGAATAAGGGTAGCTATAGCTGAATAATTGGTAGCTATACCTAAGAACATTGGCTATCATAACGTGAATAGGCATAGGCCTATAGGCTACATAATAGAATTTGAAAGTGTCCATAAATTTTTAAAATTTTGTGCTATATTAAACTCTGGAAATTTATCAGGAACGTAAAATTTGATGCCTAATTGTGGCCAAACATTGGTACTATAATCTGGATTATTATTTATAACTTAAAAGTTTGGTGTAGGCTACCAATTTCGCTGTTTTGTTAATGATGAAGATATTTTTAAAAGTATTTTATATTGTACAGACCTAACTAAACTTTATAATAATAAAAATTAGCCTATATCATGACTATAAATATAAAATTAGTATCACTAATACCTTTTGATACTAGACAAAAAAAAAAAAAGGTAGGGCCTAATAGTTTTTTACCTTCTTTTTCAGGTGAAATATTTTGTTCTAATTGATCTACAAGTGTCTTCATAGTCTGTAGAGGTAAAATATACTTCAAATTTGCTTATAAGTCCAGTAATGAAAGGTTCATTGTCCAAAATCTTGTGGGAGATATAATAAAGTTTGTGCGGGTGGGAAGAGTATAACACTTTATATGTGCTGGTTTTAGCCTATAATTTAGTTAATTTTGAAGGGAAATACTCCAGAAATACTATCTCATTAGGTATATGTAAATAATGCACCATTTAACTTTTTTGTAAATAAAGTGTTTCAAGACTCGTATAATATAATATATATATATATATAAAACCTTGGTTTTGCTTCTACCTGAATTGTTCATTCTGACAAAGGTCAAGCTTGCCACCACCTTAGACCTACAGTTTAATGTGAAATCTGAACCATGCCCTACCAAGCAGCCCAGCATCTTAACCACTAGGCTACCCAGGGTACGCATTTATCTACCAACCAATTTTTTGTGTGTGGAATGATGAACAGCTGGGTCTTGCTGCATACCACTAGTTGTCACTGGGTCTCAATCCTGGAGCCAATGGATTTGTAGGTAGCAGTGCAAACCACTACATCACTGAAGTACACACACACACACACACACACACACACACACACACACACACACACACCATTAAATGCCATGTAGGCAAGTTAAGCAACATTGGGACTGGGTAGTAGTTGGATGGAGAACTATCCCCTGCATCCAGCTTGTGTAGTGACCCATGGTTCAGATCTCTCTTAAAACCATAGATATCCAAATTGTGATTTTGTTAAAAAAAAACAGCTTACCTCATTATAACCATTACCAGTTTTTCTTGGTTTAGTACTGTAAACCTATTAAAAACAGCGAATTTGGTACACTTCAAATCTAAGTTTTGAAAATGGTGTTGAGAGGCTTTGAATAGAGTTCATAAATTGTTTGGAGTTATAAGAATAATCCGCAAATTGTATTATTTCTATACCAAGTCTCTCATTTAGAATACTGTGGAGCTATGTGTGTGTGTGTGCTTGAAAGTGAACAGCAGAATAATAAAATTTATCCCTAATTTAAGGGTAAAAGAATATTATTATTTTTCATTTAAGAAGCAGTGTATAAATTCTAAAAGATGTTCTTAGGACTAATCTTATAAATGAAGTGGACGACATAGTTCTTCATAAAAATATGAAAAATGAAGACTTTTAAGCTAGATTTATGCGATTGCAATAATGATGTTTGTAAATAATAAAATGAATTGGTAAATTACACTTTGTGTTGGGCATCAGCATTGAAATGTATGATGATGATTCCCTGAATAAATAGTTTTGTAAATATTTTATTCCTCTTGTGTATTTGCGAATGAAGTTGCCCTATCATACTGATTTACTAAAGTAAATTGTGAATGTAAATTTCATTTGTCATCCCCCCCCCCCAAACCCCTGATAAAAGTATGAAAGAAAAAATTACTAGCTAATTTTGTTACTTGTTAAAACAAGTTGTAAACAGGCATACTTATATAGACCTGTTGCGCATAATTCAGTTGTGATTGACAGAAGTAGAATAAAATTGTATGACATTTGAATGGATTTCTTTGTGTAAGAATTCTGTAAATACTTTTTCCCGCTATATTGAAATTAAGCCTAAGACTTTATCCCATTTGGACTGATGGAGTTGAAGTTTTATAGGATATTGAGTTTTTAACTTAATCTGCTTGGGAATCAGGGTAGCATAACTTTGATAGATCCCAGTCACTTTCCACTCACGTTACCTTTGTTTACTGAATCAGATTTGATTTGCGTTTGCGCTTTAATATTTGCTCACATTTGCATACTAGGGCATATTTGACATAGGCTGAGTTTTAATTGTAATTAAATTTTTCAAATTTTCATCAGTGTGATATTTTAGGTAGGCAGGCGGTTCAACAATGTATAGTAATTTGTTTGAAGATGTTGCTTTATATAATTAAATTGGATCCCGTATTATTATTATTGCATTTGTTAATTCATAGTACCAGACAAGTTACAGTATTTAGGTCTAGTCTAGACCCGCGTGTAGAGTAATTGATTTTTAGTACAGTTTGCATGCTATCGAAGCTGTCATTGCTATTGTTATTGTTCAGTTGTGAACTGAAATTAGTGGCTTTAAGCTGTACATACTTGCCTTAACAGTAATTTCTTTAAAACAGGTTTCAGGTGTTAGAGGATGAGTGAAGAAAAGGAGGCTGTTGCAGTTATTACTTGCCAAGCAACCCTGTCTTCTACTCAGTTACAGGCAGCACAGATTCAATCAAGCCAAGCCACTCTGTCTTCTACCCAGTTGCAGGCGGCACAGATTCAGACGAGCCAAGCTACTCTGTCTTCTACGCAGTTACAAACTGCACAGATCCAATCAACCTCGCAACAAATGCAGGCAGTTTCTGCATCTCAGCAGGCCATTGTTCCTCAGGCATCACCGCAAGTAAGTACTAATATCTGATTTTAGCTGAATTATCATATTGATCTAGTTTAAAAGCAAAATAAATTTTATTTTGGTTTCGCAAGACCTTGTGTGAGTAGCTACATTAGCAATGGAGCAATAACCCTATAAAGTTCATGTACTGGTAGTACTACCTTACTACCAGTAAATGAACTTTGTATAACAGACATAAAAATTAGTGACAACCTTACTCATTAACTTTAAGGTTTCAAACTTTAGTGAGTTAGAACAAACAAAATGATCTATCATGTTTCTTGGATAACCAAGGTTATTGTATAAATGTTGAGACTTATTGGAGTGTGTTCATTTCGGAACCTCGCATTCATTTCCTTTTTATAAGCTTGTCTTTCAGAACTAGTGAAAGAGAGGATGAAATTTTAATGCCATAGGGATTTCACCTTTTTAGCAACTAGGTTCTCAATATTAGATCTTTATTTTGTACGTTTCATTATTTTGTTTTATTTTTTGCTTGAAGAGTGACTTGTTTATCTTGGTAGACCTTTAAAAATGGTTGATCCGCATAGTTTTAGTAAGAAAAATTAGAATTAAGTTAGAAACCAGTTTTTAGTGCTTGTGTCGTCAGAATTTTCTTTTTCTTAGTTTTAAATTTTAAGAATTTAAGGGTTAAATTTATATGTAGATTATTATTTTTTAAAGGTGACTCGTTAATTTTCTTGGTACTTGTTAAAAAGCAGGTTCAACAGCAGGGCCTTTCGCAGAACAATATGGCCCAAGTGATGTCTCAGGGACCACAGACAGCTCCCTCTCCCCATGGAGTGCCAAATAATATGCCACCACAGTCCCCACAGCAGGTAAATATTTTAATAATAAAAATTGAAATGAATTATTATTGGTAGCTTAAAAAGTATAAAAATTAGATTTTAGAGCTTTGATGGAGTTATCAAATGTCCTGTCAATAGTATTTTACTGTTTCTATTGTTCTTTTACATTTGTGAAGCTATTAGCTATATGGAGTATTGTAATGTCTTTGATCATCAGTTAATCTCTCTGGAGTTTAAAATGCAGCACTTATTTCCTCCAGTACTATGTTCATACTTCAGTAGGGACAGGGATGCAAGGGCCTCCTGCTATAGCTCCTGCTCCTGGGCCTCAAACGACCACTACCACCACTGTTTCTGCACTCCACCAACCTCTGATGCCCCATTTGGCCCCGCAACCACTTACTCATCCTGGGGTTTCCCCATCCCCAATGCCACAGGTGAGATGTCCACTAAAGTTTTTGCAAAAGAAATTTTTTTAGTTAATATCCTTAATTATATCTTGTAGTTGTAACTGAATTGTATTGATTAGCCAAAAAAACACTTAATTTATATTGTTTTTCTTAAAAGTTTTCTCCACAAGTGCAAGTCATTCAGGGTGGGATCCCAGGAGCACCCTACTTGCAACAAGTATATCAAAATGCCCAGGGGCAGCTCATCATGCCCAGTAATCTCACTATCCAACCTGCAACAGGAATGAGCGCGACCCCCATTCAGCAAAGCGCACTGAACCCCATCAACTCTTCCATTCAAGTGAGTTTTTAGAAGTCTTTAAAACCATAATGCTGGAGGCAGTATAAAGCTTCATCATAGAGTGAAGTTGCGTTCTCCAGAACTATTGGGATCTTAGTTTATGGATCTGAGAATTTGATTTTTTCTTCAACTTTCAATTCCTTAACTAAATTAATCCCAGTTGTTAATTTGTCTACTAAAACTGTTTGTGGTGTCAAGATAATTTCCCCATTGTATTTTTAGTCCAAGCGCCCATTGTATGGCGTATTTAAACTTCCTACAGTTTAAAAAATGCTGTTTTATTAGCATTGCTTTGGAAATGTCAAACCACCTTAAAATATTATTATTATTCCTGTCTTTTCAGTTAAGTAGGCTACAGATTTTGATACCGTGCAGAAATACAGTAGTACCATACTTACTGAAAGAAAAATGTATTGAAAATATGTTTAACAAAAATGAAAAACTGTATATAGATGATTACCAAAAACCTTTGGAACCATGTATTCATGAGACACTATGACCAGTATTTGTAATGGCATCAAAGTTGAGGTCACGTGGTAAACTAATAGGATTTTCTTTATTTAGGTAATTGCTGCTGGCAAACCATTTCAGGGGCAAATAGCACCTCACATGATTGCAGGGGGTAAAACTGGAGTTCTTCAGCAGGGTCAGACAGGTTAGGATTTTTTTTCCCCCTCTTGATAGTTCCACTGTGAATATGGTAATAGGCGCAGAAGGCGTAAGTTCTGTCTTGCCTTCATTTAAATCTTAATTTAAAAAATATTTAATTTAGTTCAGAAAGAGTTACTTTTAAAGTGAAGAAGTTTTTAAAAATTGTTACAAAATCTAAAGAAGTTTTCTGTTTTGGGTTTTATATTCCACTTTCATACCTGCAATAACTTTTAACTAACTTTCTCACAGGCTACAATCATCCCACAATTCCCACTTCTGTGAGTCAGACTGTATTGATTGGTCAGCTTGGAGGACAGTTAGGAGTGATCAGTAGTCAGCCTCCAAACATTTTACCGGCACATTCTACAGCTCCAAAACCGGGTGATGTGCACAAAGTTAATAACATGGTAAGAGCTTGGTATTATTTAGTCATTTCAATGTTGACTGTTTTCTTGTTAAGACAATTGGTCATTTTAAACTGTAAAGCGAGGCCTGTTCTTGCAAACGCTTTAACACTTATTACAGCAAGCTGCCACTTTTGGACCCCTTCAGTCTGGAATTACGTGGGCTGCTCCGGGTACTCTTCATTCTCCAACTCTCCTTACCGCGCAGAATCAACCCATTTTCATCAGAGGGGCTCAGCCAGGACAGGAAAATGTGTTTATCCAGAGTGCTCAGGCACAACCAATGGCTCCACCAAATTGTACGCGAGCCACTCGAAAATAAGTATAATAAAGCCTTGTCCTTGTCACAAATAAAAATGGAGAAATATGTATTTTTTCAAATTATAAGATTTAATTGCACATACTGAAATGTGAGGTTAATCTTTTAATGGTTTGTCTTAAAGGTTTTGCTTCCGTCCATTTTAACAAACTTGGATTAAGATGTTTCTCTGGGTTTTCCTCCGTGGGAGTTGTGGTTTGAATCCCACGTAAAGCTCGTAGGTCCCCTCCGTCATATCTTTGGATGACAAAGGAGGTTAAACAATTCGAAACATTATTAATAATAAACTGAGATCCTTATCCCATTGCGGCTTGGTTTCACCCTTTCCGACGTTCGTAGCAATGGTGCCATCGATTGCCTCAATGACAACTGGGCCTCAGCAAGCTAAGCCTCGATCTGCTATGGAAGTGCAAGCCAACATCCAGCCGAAAGTCCCTACAATGCGACCCCCAATCCTTCCTTCAATGAGCGGAGGCCAGATTCGCCCTGGGTCTTCCGTGTCTACCCAAACTGCAGCGGGGCAACCAATTGCCCCAGCTCAAATGGTGACACCTAGATCTCAGGTACAAAAATACTTTGTAAGTTGATTTTTTATTTCTTGTTTTCAGTTTCGAATTTTGAAGTAGTCTTTTAGCGTTTTAAATTATTATTATTATTTTTTATTTTATTTTTTTTTTGTGTGTGTGGGGGGGGGGGGGGGAGACCTCATTGAAGCGTGAGTCATACACCATTTTTAAGTTACAGATTTGGATTTTGAAGTTTTCTTTTACACTGATAAGGGAGCTTCGAATCCTCCATGAAATTGTTGGTTCTCTTTGTCGTATAACTTTTTAGATGTTAGAAAGTTAAACAACTCCAGCTTCAGAGATTCATCAGTGATTTAAATCTACTCAGATCCCTACTTTTAAAAAGGCGATGAAATTTATGATAGGATCTGCGCAGTATTTTAGTTTTAGAAGTTTGTTACGAGGTGTTCGGAATAGCGTCTTGGTAAAAGCCATAAGCACTCTACTTTTGTAGCGGAAGTAGTTCTTGGATAATGGATGAAACTGATTTCTCATTTCTGTCATAAAGGGTAAAGTGCGCGGAAAGAATGCAAATAGCAGAACTTCACCCGCTATTGTACCACAGCAGCAGCAGCAGCAGCAACCACAGCAACAACAACAACAACAACAGCAACAACAGCAGCAGCAACAACAACAACAACAACAACCGCAGCAACAACCACAGCAGCAGCAGCAAGCTACTCAAGGGACAGTAGTTCTGCAACAGCAGCAAACTACTCCCGTCCCAATCACAGTTGCTTCCACTATCGTTGGCACTACCGCTGCAATTCTACCAATTAATTCAATGTCCACTATGACCACAGTACAGAAAACTGTTTCTCAACCGTCTCCAATGGAAGCCATTACAAATCTAACTCAGAGCAAGTGAGTTTAGAGGTCGATCGGTCGTATATGTCCTTTGTCTAGTGCAGTGTTTGATGTCTTTAATCATGATTTTCTAATTTTATATTTTAGTTGTACTCTTATCAAACAAATTGTTTGCAACTATCTTTATTTCTTTTCAGACAAGGAGCTCCCATTCACCCTCCGACAGCCCCCATCCATCCCTCTACACACCCTCCCACGGGGGTAAGAATGGCCACCTCCAAAGGCCTAACTACCACAACCACCACAGCTCCTGCCACAGTAGCATCCCCATTCACCACTTCTCTCCTTACCACGCTGTCAACGATCGTGACGACTGTGGCTGCCCCAGTAGAGGCTTCCATCATGCCCGCAAACCGGCCCCCAACTTCCCTCGTTACCTCTACCACAACATCCCCTTCCACTACCTTTCCCCTCACCGCACCGGTGACTCCCACTACACCAAGTGACACCCCTAGTCCTTCAGTGCCCCTCAAACCGCCCAATTCTCACCCTCTGCAGCCCACACATTCGGAAGTCCAAGATACCCAGATAGGCGCCCAGACTACTAAGGGGGAATCCCATGGAGAGAGTAACCCTTCGAAAGCGCCTTTATCCTCAGTCTACCCCACCGTGGTAGGGACAAATGGCTCTGCGGATAATTCATCCACGGACGCCACAAACCCTGGCATTATTTCCAATCCAAGTGATACACTGAAGGAAGGTGAGACAGCCACGCAGCGCTCTTCACTTTGTGGTGTTTGGTGATCTTGTTTTAGTTTAGAATTTAGATGATGATTATGAATATGAACGTACTTTCAGAAAGTGAAACTACCCCTTCAATTCCTAATGGAAATTGTCACTCCAATGAAAAAATATCTACACTCAACACTTCCACGCACAGTTCCACTGGTCCTCCAAAAGCAATGGTTAAGCCGCAGGTCCTCACTCACGTCATCGAAGGTTTTGTCATTCATGAAGGTATGGCAGTTTAACCCAAATTTCAGTAACTTGTTTAGGAAAGCTTTTTAGACTGATTGATATTGAAGAAGGTACGATACAGGCCGCAAAAGCAATCATACTAAGAGTAAACGAAAATGTATTTTGGAATGTTGGACTTAGGGGGGGTTGATATTTTGTATTCAAAAGTGACATATTGTGGGGGTTTCGTATGGGTCACAGTAGTCACACAGTAAAATATTTCACGTATCCTAAGTCTCCTACCCCCGGCACAAATTTTCGGTTTTTAGCCTCAATTTGCCAAAATGTACATTTTTCAGTAAACACTCGGATAAAAAATTTTCAGCTGTGTTAAACTCTCTTCTTATTTTTTATTCAAACTCAAAGAAAATTACATTTTTACGTGTTTGAGTGTATAGTTGAACATCCTTTAACACGTACCAACAACAATAATAATAATATCATCAGGTCATTCCATAAGTAATGTCGTTTTTTACGATAGATTAAGTTTAAACTAGTCCTACTCGGTTTAAGCATAAATTTTCCGAAGGTTATATCTAAGAGGAGATCTATCGTGTTTCGCTACATACTTTACAGACCTTGACCAGTGAAGATGTGTGTTTTGCTTTATGTGAACCCCTCATAAACATGGCGGTATCAGAAGAGCATAATCAGGAAAATAATGCTTTACGAGTTCAAAAAAGGGAATAGTGCTACTGAAGCAACGCGAAACATTCAGGACGTTTATGGCAACGATATTCTGCAGGTGAGAAAATGTCAAAGATGGTTTCAAAAGTTTAGGAATGGTGACTGCTGTTTGACAGATGCAGCACGCTCTGGACGCCCTGCTGAGTTTGATGATGACCTGCTGTTAGCTGCACTTGAAGAAGACTGTTCAACAACTGTCGAAGAATTGGCCCAGAAACTCAATTCATTCCCGTCCACCATCCATCGACATTTGCAACAACTCGGGAAAGTGCCTAAGTTAGGAAAATGGGTGCCACATGAATTGTCGGTCGACAATCTGAGGGTGCGGGTAAACATTAGCACAGCTCTTCATTCCCGTGAACTCAAAGATCCGTTTTTGTACCGTTTAGTGACTGGTGATGAAAAGTGGATACTGTACCAGAATGTTAAGCGCCGTCGACAGTGGGTTTGTGCCGGAGAACCAGCGACACCACAGCCAAAACCAAATCTTCGGAAGGTGTTGCTTAGTGTTTGGTGGGATAAAGGTGGTGTAATACACTTTGAAACCTTACCACACAACCAAACAATCACCGCTCAAGTCTACTGTCAACAACTCGATCGATTGAACACTGCACTAAAAGAAAAGAGACCTTTGGTTAATCGGAAAGGAATCGTGTTCCACCACGACAACGCACGTCCTCATACCGCTCGGATCACTTCTGCAAAAATTGAGGAGCTTGGGTGGGAAAAACTTCCATATTCTCCAGACCTTGCGGCTTCAGATTATCATCTCTTCAGGAGTCTGCAAAACTATCTTGACGAGAAACAGTATACTTCTTTAGATGATCTGCACACCAGTCTTTGTACGTTTTTTGCCTTAAAACCGCCTGAATTTTATAAACATGGCATTGAAAAGCTTGTAGGACGTTGGCAGAGTATCATTGATTCCGATGGAAAATATGGTACTTGTGGGTTATCTGTCGCCACTTTTTAATATTTTTTTTATTTATTTATTTTTATATATTAAGAGAAGAGGATTCTTTATACTGTACGGCATTGACGATTGGTTAGGTTAAGTCGTGCTAGTTTGGTTAAATACCGTTTTATTTAACCAAACTAGCACGACTTAACCTAACCAATCGTCAATGCCGTACAGTATAAAGAATCCTCTTCTCTTAATATATAAAAATAAATAAATAAAAAAATATTAAAAAGTGGCCACAGATAACCCACAAGTATCGAAAATATATACTAGATTAAAAAGTTTTTTTTTTTTTTGGTCCTTCAAATTCCGATCTAAAAAACATTACTTATGGGATGATCTGATAATTTAGTGGGTTAAAACAAGTTTTTTTTTGGCTTTTTTTTAAAAACACTATGTGAGGGTTTTCATTTGGGTTAACAAATAACATATCAAAAGTTGAGCTATGTACGACCCCCTGTACCCTTCGCACATAGTCCCCCCTTTTTCCCAACTCTTCTAGCTGAGATTTCACAATAAGCTTTAAGCCTATTCTGAACATCAATTTAAGATATGTTAAATTTCACAAATGTGCAAAAAAGTCTGACAACCCTAATTTTTTAGTACTATTTGCAAAAAATTATATTTTATTTTTTTCAGATTATTGATTAAGCGAAATTATTATTGATTATTGGTTCAAACTATTGGTTTTTAAGTTAAGTTATTGGTTAAGTCAAATTAATCATGACAAGAAAAAAGTCGTCAAATGCAGCCTTTGGACATCCTTCCGAGTTTCCAGCAACTATGACACCAACAAAAGCAGATGATGTGAGTCACTACAACTTTGTGCGACGACGAGACGAGGCTGAATCAAATAAATCGATTACTTTTAATGAATGTTGTAACAGTCGCAATAGACGTTGAAGCCATATGAAGGTGGTTCTCTTTCCCTACAATAAGTACTCGTGGAATCTTTCAGAAAGTTGTTAGTGATAGAAGCAGCCTCAAAGTTAAACAAGGTTCCTATAAACTGAGGAGATGAGAAATTTAAAAAGTTTCCGAGTATGATGCTATGTTTGATGTATGCACCTGTGATTGCTACGATAAAGGGATTGATAGAAATGCCTGCCGGTGCAAGGATAAAATAATAATTGCTGAGTGGGATTCTTTTGTAAAACAAAAGCAAAGATTAAACCAACTGGGGCCAGTTGATAGAAAAGCTGCTTTGATGAAGAGGTCTATTGCTAGAGCTCAAAAAGAACGAACGCCGAATGAAATCACAAGCAGAATTGACTGAAGATATCAGAGTTGTCCCTTCAACATCACAGGAATCACAGGATACAGCCGGTGCTGAAAACATGGACGTAGAGACCGACCAAGAGGATGAAAACTTCGTGCCTGATATAGAGTTGATAGAGAATAAGCAGAACAGATATACCTATGAAGAGTTGGCAGTGACCGCAGATTGTTCCAGAGTGAGTTGCAGGGCAGCAGCAGCAGCAATTGTTAATGCTGCTTCAAAAGAGATGGGAATCCTGGATTAGGGAAACATGATTGATAGAAGCTGGAGAGGGAAAGAGCACGAGTAGGTAAAAAAATTGAGTACCAGGGTTAAATCGGAGAATATAGGAATAGAATGCATTGGCTTTAATGGGAGAAGAGATGACACATTAACCAGGGCAGGCAAGATCAAAGAAGAGCACTACGTCATTGTTAAAGAGTCTGGAGATATCTCTATAGATCATGTAACTACCCTGATCATGGAAATGCTCGTTGTTTAGCAGAAGAGCCGATTACTGTTAATAGTGGACTCGGAAAGTTCAGACACTAAACGCTTTACTATGTGATGGCACTGCTGTGAACACTGGAAGAATCGGTGGAGTAATAAAGCTTGTTGAAATCTATCTGAATAGGTCTGTTCAGTGGCTGGTATGCCTCCTCCATATGAATGAACCCCCATTCAGGCACGTCTATGAGGCAATAGATGGAAAAACAATAGGCCCAAGTACTTTCAAGGGTTCAATTGGAAATAAATTGAAAACTGATCTAACAAAACGAAGTGGTCGCTTTTTCTCCTGTTAAAGGAAACATTCATGAAATTCCATCTGATGATGATACATTACTACTTTAAGCAGTGACCAAAAGTATTTTTACAATATGTGCCTAGCTGTTCAATCTGGAAATGTTTCCAAAGATCTCGCAGAAAGAGCTCCTGGTACAATTCATTATGCTCGTTGGCTAACTAGAGCAAATGGAATTCTTAGACTGTGTCTCAACACCAAATCCAACCCAAGATCTCAAAGATCTAGTAGAAATTATTATGCTATCTTATGCTCCAGGATGGTTTTGGGTTAAGTCACATCCACTGGCATCTGACGGATCATCTAACTTTTGGTACTATGGGTATCTGCTGCACGACTTGAATGAGAAATAGAGATTGATCATGGAACTGGTGTTTCAGAATAACTCATACTTTGCGAACCCCGAAAATATTCTATCGGGTCATCCCATAAGACATAAGTAATGTCGTTTTTTATGATAGATTAAGTTTAAACTAGTCCTACTCGGTTTAAGGATAAATTTTTCGAAGGTTATATCTAAGAGGAGATCTATCGTGTTTCGCTACATACTTTACAAACCTTGACCAGTGAAGACGTGTTTTGCTTTGTGAACCCCTCATAAACATGGCGGTATCAGAAGAGCATATTCGGCATATAATGTTTTACGAGTTCAAAAAAGGGAATAGTGCTACTGAAGCAACGCGAAACATTCAGGACGTTTATGGCAACGATATTCTGCATGTGAGGAAATGTCAAAGATGGTTTCAAAAGTTTAGGAATGGTGACGGCTGTTTGACATGCAGCACGCTCTGGACGCCCTCCTGAATTTGATGATCTGCTGTTAGCCGCACTTGAAGACTGTTCAACAACTGTCGAAGAATTGTCCCAGAAACTCAATTCATCCCCGTCCACCCTCCATCGACATTTGCAACAACTCGGGAAAGTGCCTAAGTTAGGAAAATGGTGCCACATGAATTGTCGGTCGACAATCTGAGGGTGCGGGTAAACATTAGCACAGCTCTTCATTCCCGTGAACTCCAAGATCCGTTTTTGCACCGTTTAGTGACTGGTGATGAAAAGTGGATACTGTACCAGAATGTTAAGCGCCGTCGACAGTGGGTTTTTGCCGGGGAATCAGCAACACCACAGCCAAAACCAAATCTTCACCCTCGGAAGGTGTTGCTTAGTGTTTGGCCGGATAAAGGTGGTGTAATACACTTTGAAACCTTACCACACAACCAAACAATCACCGCTCAAGTCTACTGTCAACAACTGGGTCGATTGAACACCACTAAAAGCAAAGGGACCTTCTTTGGTTAATCGGAAAGGAATCGTGTTCCACCACGACAACGCACGTCCTCATACCGCTCGGATCACTTCTGCAAAAATTGAGGAGCTTGGGTGGGAAAAACTTCCACATCCTCCATATTCTCCAGACCTTGCGGCTTCAGATTATCATCTCTTCAGGAGTCTGCAAAACTATCTTGACGAGAAACCGTATACTTCTTTAGATGACCTGCACACCAGTCTTTGTACGTTTTTTGCCTCCAAAACCGCCTGAATTTTATAAACATGGCATTGAAAAGCTTGTAGGACGTTGGCAGTGTCTCATTGATTCCGATGGAAAATATATACTAGATTAAAAAGTTTCAGTCGAGTTTTTTTTTTGTCCTTCAAATTCCAATCTAAAAAACATTACTTATGGGATGACCTGATACTATCGATGGTAACAGATTCAAGAGAAGTAGTTAGAGAGGTTGCAATCCAGAGAATCATTTTCTCAAGAACTACATTTTCTGGATCAAGAAACTTTGACCTACCTCGAACTCTTAATTTTGATTCTTCAAACTACACTGAAATGATTGTTTGGCAGAAAGAGGTAATTTATCCGCCTCCACTTCTGAGAAACTTTAGCAATAAGGAACTTTTGCTAGCAAGACAAGAACCACTCAAAATACTAGCCTTTCCTTGTCACAGCCAAGGAGTAGAAAGCGCTGTGAATCTAGTCACGAATGCATCTGATGTACGAATTGGCTACGAAAATCGCCAAAAATATATTCTTAACCTACTGGAATCACGGCAAAGATTGCCTAAATTTGAATGGAAAGGACAGTGGAATAAATAAACATGCAGTGTTAACGTTCAAAGTAGCAAGTTTATGCATCGTGCAAAAGAGCACTTCATTAGGTAATGTTTTTTTCTTGTACAGTAGAAGACAAGTTTGTTGTTTAATTTCTCAAAAATGTTATGCAATTCATTTTGTTCCTTATTTTTTATCTTAATATATAGTATACACTCCTACATTGATTGTTTGTATCAGGTGAATTCGTTAATCATTGTTGGCAATACTGCACGTCGATTCGGCTGCCATCTACCGTACTTTGGTTATATGAGTCAGTTGAATATGGCCGCTTGACTGGAACAGTGCCCTGTCATTTCTGCAACGATATTCCGAGTCTGTCAGTGGTCCAAGAATTTCTCGAGCGTATTGTCACAGGAGACGAGACATGGGTTGATCACCGTAATCCGGAAACAAAATGTGCCAGTATGGAATGCAGACACCCTGGGTCCTCGCGACCAAAGTAGTTCAAAATTGTGAGGTCCGCTGGCAAAGTGATGGTTACCGTGTTTTGGGACCACAAAGGCGTTTTGCTCGCAGACTTCATGCAAAAAGGCACAACAATCAATGCAGCTGCATATTGTTCAACACTGGAACGTTTATGAGCGGCTATTAAACGTAAACGTCCTGGACTGCTGCCTAGGGCGGGGCACACTTCCAGTCGAAACGCCATGTTCAACTGACTCATAACCAATGTACGGTAGATTGCAGCCGAATCGGCGTGCAGTGTTGTCAACAATGATTAACGAATTCCCCTGATACAAACATAATCAATGTAGGTCCTTTAGTTACGAGATTATACACCTTGTAAACTTATTTTCTGACCGCCCCTCGTATATATGGGATGAATTTCACAAACACGTGAAATGAATGAATGATGCAAACCCACAAGGAAAAGGAAAAATGATTCCAAGGCCTTTCGTGTATTCAGAAGTACACCTCGTCAGGGAATGAAGGGAGAAGGCGAGATGACAAAAATATTTTGTCCCGTTGTACATATGTATATATTTTCGTCATCTCGCCTTCTCCCTTCATTCCCTGACGAGGTGTATTTCTGAATACATGAAAGGCCTTGGAATCATTTTTCCTTTTCCTTGTGGGTTTGCATCATATATATCCAGAGTTGGGCCCATAACATTGATAAAAAAGTAACGTCGTTACCGCTTCAGTTTCTTCTATGAAAGAGTAACGCGTTACCGTTACCTTTACTTTTAAGGAAAGACTAAAGAGTAAAAAAGCCTTAATAATACCAAATAATACTCTATATGACAAAAAAAATCAAAACACACAAATCAAAAAATGGCCTGTCCAAAAAAAACCTAATCTTGCAAATTTTTTAGGAGGGTGGTGGTGGTCGATTTCAGGAACACGTTTTTCAAAATTGGCATCTGATAGGAGCTAACGGCTAATAAATGATACTAGTCAAATGATCAGTTTCAAAGTAACGAGTAACGATTGAAATTGCTTTAAAAAGTAGTGCCGTTACCATTTTTGTTACATCTCTAAACTAACGGCGTTACCGCTACAGCCACTAAAAAATTAACGCCGTTAAAAAAATATATATATATATATATATATATATATAATATAATTTTTTTTTTTTTTTTTTTTTAGTTCAGGAAGAACCGATTCGCCTCTATTTAAAGGGCATATCTCAGCGGAAAAACAAAGAAAAAGTGAGAGGAAAGACAGAGGAAAAAGAAAGGGTGGAGGGGACAGTCAAAGTGGAAAAAGACCAAGGACTGCAGGGTCGAGCCCCATCATCCTTGGGTGCTAGGGCCGGGAGGGCGCACGTGAAACCTCCAGGAACAAGCACGTACAAACGAGCACAAAGAGCACTCAAGAGCACGAGCTTAGAACCCCCTTGCGGGGATATATATATATATATATATATATATATATATATATATATATATATATAATATACATACACATACATATATACATACACAGGGGTTGGACAAAATAATATGAACACCTTGATAAATGGCGGTTTTTATTCTTAATATGGAGTTGGTCCTCCTTTAGCGGCAATAACAGCTGCAATGCGTCGGGGAATTGATTCATACAGCTTTTGGACAGTGGCTAGAGGAATCCTGAGCCATTCTTCGAGCAAACCCTGCTCCAGTTCCTCCAAAGACGCCGGCGGTGGGAATCAGCTTCTGACCTGCTGCTCCAACTGACACCACAGATGCTCGATAATGTTAAGATCCGGGGATTGTGGAGGCCAATCCAAGCGTTCTACTTCACTAACATGCTCTTCAAACCAGTTCTTAACGACCCCAGCGGTGTGGATTGGTGCATTATCATCCTGGAAGACGGCGCCGCCATTGGGAAACAGCGTTTGGACCATGGGATGGACCTGGTCAGCCAATATTGACAGATAGACCTGGGCGTTAACCCTACCATGCAGTACTACAGCTGGGCCAAGAGTATTCCACGATATTGCTGTCCAAACCATCACAGATCCGCCTCCATGCTTAACGGTTGGGGTCAGGCAGTCGGGGTCATAAGCATCTTTAGGCTGTCTCCAGACGTAAACTCGACCGGAACATGGAAATAGCGTAAAGGAGGATTCGTCGGAGTAGACTACATTCTTCCACCGGTCCATTGACCAATTCTTATGGTCATTACACCATTTTCTGCGCCGCTCAATGTTGATGTGCGAAAGGAAGGGTTTGGCAATTGCAGCCCTCCCATGGTATCCAGCTCCATGGAGCTCGCGACGTACAGTTCTGGTCGATACCGGGCTTGCAAGATGCTGGTTAAGCTCTGCAGTCACTTTTGGAGCTGTGGTCTTATGGTTCTTTGTCACAATGCGCTTTAGCACCCGGCGGTCTCGATCACACAGCTTCTTCTTGCGTCCACTATTGCATTTGTCGGTGCTTGTCTTTCCATGGTTTTGGTATGCAGACATGACCATAGAGACAGTTCCTATCGATACATTGAACATCTGAGCGGTTTTCGTCACCGATGCGCCTGACAGGTCTTTCATAACTGCTAATTCATAATTCACTCAGATCTGTAAAAACAACGTGAGGGTTATAACATGACGTATACACTCTGTTACGCATTTAAATAGGTTTGCCAGTCATTTGACCGTTTACTTTGTGTGTGAGCAGTCCGTAAAGATAACCGGTGAAATCGGCGGGTGTTCATATTATTTTGTCTAACCCATATATATATATATATATATATATATATATATATATATATATATATATATATATATATATAATTATTTCACGAAAGTTAGTGAAAAATATTTGATGAATAAAACTTTTTCTTTTCCCTTCGTGGTTTTATTCATTATATATATATATATATATATATATATATATATATATATATATATATATATATATATATATATATATATATATACAGGGCGTCCCAAAAAAATGTATACACACTTTAACAGCTGATAGCTCAATTGATGTTTCTTTCTTTCCAAGTTAAACCCATTAGAATTAATAATGGCAGTCAGACTAAGCTTTGAACAAAGGAAATTCATTCTAAATTGCTACTGGAAGTGTGAAAACGCAGTTGAAGTGCAAAGACAGTTTAGGAGGTTGAAGTGCAAAGACAGTTTAGGAGGGAGTTTCAAACAGATCCACCAACGCGACTTACCATCACTCGAATTAGAGATAAGTTTGAAGCCGATGGAACTGTTCAGAATGTCCACAAGAAGCGTTCCGGAAGACCACGGACATCGACAAGCCCCACAAAGCAAGAAAGAGTACTGGAAACGTATCACCAAAGTCCAAGAAAATCTGTGCGGCAAGCGAGTCGTGAGGTAGGAATTTCAGAATCGTCTGTCCAACGCATTTTGAAGCGCTGTCAATGGAAAAGTTACATTCCAAGATTAGTCCATGCTATTAATGAAGATGATGATCCGGACCGAAGAGTGGAGTATTGCGAGTGGTACTTGGCACGATGTGGATGTGGATTGGACGAAGGGGTTTCGTAGAATACCCTCCGCGTTCACTAGACTTTTTTTTATGGGGATACTTAAAAGACAAAGTCTACGCTATAAAACCTGCAACAGTCGCTGAATTGAGAGCAGCCATTGAACGAGAATGCACACAAATACCAAACGAAATGTTTCGTGATGTTTGCGATTCCATTGCTTCGCGTTATCAGCAGTGCCTGGACCAGAACGGACGTCAGTTTGAAAACAGGCGTTGTCAAAACAATTAAATAATGTCTGTAGATTCTATTACATTTTGAAAATGAAATGTATTTTAATAAACACTGCCTTTATAATTATTTAAAGTGTGTACACATTTTTTTGGGACGCCATGTATATATATATATATATATGTTAAACACAGACCGTGCATGGAACAAGGAACTCTTCTGGGAAAATTAAATCCACTATAGTCCGAATAAGTAATGGTAAATGACAAATACCATAGTTTTTTTCCTTTTTCATGATTTTAGCCCGACGTGGGCAACGGGTCTCTCGCAAAGAGATCCCATAAATATAGCGAGAGACCCGTTGCCCACGTCGGGCTAAAATCATGAAAAAGGAAAAAAACTATGGTATTTGTCATTTACCATTACTTATTCGGACTATAGTGGATTTAATTTTCCCAGAAGAGTTCCTTGTTCCATGCACGGTCTGTGTTTAACATATAATGTTCTCAGGGAACCATTCTGAGTTTGTGTATATATATATATATATATATACATACACAGGGTGTCCCAGAATTAACTATCTATTTCAATGAAATCGGACAAATTTTTTAAAAACACTTTTATTTATGTTTATCATGTTTAATATGTGTTAAAAATGTCTAAATTTCTAAATGTTTTTCATAATTTTATTTTCATAATTTTTTCATTATCTGGTCCAATGAAAGACCGTCTGAAGTCATAGAATGGCAGAGAGACTCTCCAAAAGTTAACGTGTGGCTTGGAATGACCAAATCCAAAATTTATGGCCCATTCTTCTTTGCGGAAGCAACTGTAACAGGTACCGTCTACCTTGATATGCTTCAGCAGTTTCTCGAACCACAGCTTCTTGATGATGGCATTCTTGATAATGTGTTTCAACAAGAAGCATTGATCTTTTGGCGATAAACCTTTGTTTTTATGAAACCCCATGCAAAGAAATCCAGGGGTGTCAAATCCGGAGAACGCGGAGGCCAAGGTCGAGGTCCTCCACGTCCAATCCACCGATTCGGAAGGCGTCTGTTGAGGTATTCTCGAACAATTAGAGCATAATGACATGGTGCTCCATCTTGTTGAAACATAACATTATCAAGAATGCCATCATCAAGAAGCTGTGGTTCGAGAAACTGCTGAAGCATATCAAGGTAGACGGTACCTGTTACAGTTGCTTCCGCAAAGAAGAATGGGCCATAAATTTTGGATTTGGTCATTCCAAGCCACACGTTAACTTTTGGAGAGTCTCTCTGCCATTCTATGACTTCAGACGGTCTTTCATTGGACCAGATAATGAAAAAATTATGAAAATAAAATTATGAAAAACATTTAGAAATTTATACATTTTTAACACATATTAAACATGATAAACATAAATAAAAGTGTGTTTTTAAAAAATTTGTCCGATTTCATTGAAATATAGTTAATTCTGGGATACCCTGTATATAAAAAATAAAATCTCTCACAAAATCTGTCTTTTCATTACAAACGGAAACTGTACTGATGGGACTATTTAACTGTGGCTAATCTTAGTTCCAGCGAAATGGCTTTGTGTGAAAATAATTAACGAAGACCTGACTCACGTTGCACTTGTATCGCAAAGGTGCATCGTCAAAACAACACTAAGCATCATAACCTTTAATACAGTTCGATAAAATATTTTCGCGACACTTGACTTGCAAATATAAGAAAGTTGACTGCAAAACCCTGTAATAGAATTTTTAAACCGGAAATATGATAGACTATAATAAAATTTTCAAGATATGTATCTTATTTACATAGAATTTTTAAGATAGGTAAAACCTGTTAAATTATCTCCCCCTCCCTAATATTGACCCTTTAAACTGTCACACTCCGAAACTTGGGGGTAAATAGTTTAAAATTATATATATATAAACTGAAAAATAGAGCAATTGCTTTCGTCCTTGTACTTAGTCATTATCAAGGATACATTTATGTTAGGTAGATGGACTAAGACTATAAGTATTATTAACAACTGTGCTAATCACAGATCATGAAATTATTATTATTACACATTCAAAGAACATGCAAGTGAGGAGTACAAGTTCAAAGAGTATATACAGTATGTGTATATATAATATGTATGTATAGTATATATGTTATGCGCAAACGACCGATCACAGCGATAGTTTTATCCATCGATAGGTTAGGTTAGGTTAGGTTAGTCTAGTCTAGTCTAGTCTAGTCTAGTCTTTTTTCTTTTCTTTCGGAGTCTCTTGTAAAACCAATCCGAATATAAAGTGTTATGGTACTTTATTCTACGGAACTTCCGATAAATGCCTTTAATCATTATCACTGCTTAATTACATTTAAGCTAAAATGTTAAGAAAATTTGAACACTACTCAACACTAAGAAGTGTTCAAGTGCGCGCGCGAACGATGGCTCCATCGATTGTGCAGTAGGGTGTATCATGCTCAGGTCGAATATTAAAAAACTTGCAATTTCAAGATTGGCAGTATGTATTCCTGTGTAAAATTGAATTTTAAGAGGGGTTCGTCTTCTGCAACTTTTGCGAAAAATCGCATTTAAGTGTTCAAAATCGTTTTTTTTTTGTCGAAAAATGGGATTTTTGGTCAATTTCAAAGACTTGGTAGCTTCAAATGACCTCCATATTGTTCACATACACCCATAAGCATTTCTAGGGCAGGCTTGGACCCACTTAAGATCAGCCAAAGTGGTTCATATCCCCCAAAATAACCAAAACGGCCCAAAACTAAGGAATTGTATGATTTTTAGTCTCCTATACACCACATTTCGCGGCTGTTCTTTTCAACAGGCAGAATAAATGCAAAAAACCACTTTTTTCTACGTGAAGGTCAAAATATGAAAATAAAAACCCACGCCAGTGGGCGTCGAAACTGTCGTGGAAATAAACTCTGTCTATTAGAGTGGGTTTTTATTTTCAACAGGCAGAGACTCTACGAGGTTGTGCATGTACTGAACATCGATTTGCTGCCACTCGTTCATCAGCCGGTCCCGAAGTTCCGCCAGAGTCCGTGGGTGTCTATTCCTGCGCTTCACTTTCTGTTTCCAGCCTGAACAACACCTTCGACGCATTCAGGATTAAAGGCTTCATTGGACCTGCGATGTACTCGTCGCCTCCCATCATTGGAGAACAAACAAAAACGGGACTCATCGGACCAAATTACACGTTTCCAATCTGCCGCAGTCCAGTTTTTGTGCCTCTGAGCCCATTTATAACGTGCCAATTTGTGACTTGCTGTTAACAGCGGCCTCTTCCGTGGTACCCTGCTCCAGATGTCCATCGCATGCAGTTCTCGTCGCAATGTCCGTTCGGAAATTGGTCGCTGGAGAACCTCATTGGTTTCTTGGAGCAATTGTTCTCTGGTTTGAAAACAATTTGCAGTTACTAGACGAGAAACATGGTGGCGGCCCCTATTGTCGAGAATTGTTTTCCGGCCACAGTTACGCCGTCGATTGTCAGTTGATTGCGAACTACACCACTCTTTGTAAACTCGCTGGACAGTACGCGTTGACACACCAACAAATTGGGCTACTTCAGACATTTTGTGTCCGTGGGCTCTGCCAAACACGATGGCTCCTTTTTGCCACTGAGTAACGTCTGCCTCACGACCCATTTTGCAGACTATATCCAACACATACTTTGTTCTTCACCACCTCACGAAACAGATCTGATCCTGTGTGCTACGTCACCGCTACTTGTCACTTACCAATGCTACATCAGCGCCCTCTATGTGACCTTGAACTTCCTACTATCGGTGCTATTAGGGGTGACTAATTTTTTGTCCGGTGTGCTTAACTTGCTTTGACTTGAAAACTGGCAACAATTCTCTGTGATCGATCCTAGCACGAACAAAATCATTTCTTCTCTGTTGTCCATACACTGCATGAGCTGCAGCTGAAACTTGCTCGACTGCTCTTTCACAGCTTTGAGTGTGAACTGAGAAGTTCTCGACTTCTCCTCTTGACATCTTACAAGTGAAGAGTGGCCCATACAGTTTCTCCTTATTCCAATTAATCAGAGTAATTGGAGAAGTGGCATCAAAATTC
The DNA here is from genome assembly GCA_023014485.1 of Bathynomus jamesi. Taxonomy (NCBI): domain Eukaryota; kingdom Metazoa; phylum Arthropoda; class Malacostraca; order Isopoda; family Cirolanidae; genus Bathynomus; species Bathynomus jamesi. Next base: position 68,729 of record JAJOZX010000367.1, on the reverse strand, counting down.
AGTTTGGGGTTTCTGAGAGTTCTCAGACTTACATCTGATCTTCTTGATCATCTTAACCCCCCATGCCCTCTCCTCCTCATCCTCACTGCACAGGAGAGAAGCAATGGAGGTTCTCACTGCGAGCATGATATGCTCCACGAACTATCACACGAGTGATTTATGTTCCTGACTTCAGAGGTCTGGCTTTTCAGCAGTCCCAGAGCGGTCACAATATGGTGAGATCCATACCTCATGTGGTGCTTCACCTTGATCTCAAAATACATCTTGAGAAGTAGAAGTCCAGGCAGAACTTCAGCAGCACCTCCAGCTTCTTCAACACCTCCCTCTTCAGACCATGCTGCCTCATCCACAGCATCAACAGAGCCTCACCTGTAGTCAGCCAGCGTGACTGATTCAGTAGGCCACACTTCAGACCAGCAACTTCCTTGCTCAAATCTCCTGTCCTGAGAGCTTTGATCAGTAGGTAGCAGTTCTGGTCAGTGCTAAGGTTCTGTACAATGTCTTCTGGCAGTTCAATTATATCTTCTTCTGGCAGAGCCTTGAAGCTAAAGTTGACAGGTATGTCATTGATCTAAAAAAGTTTTCCTTTTGGGCCAATGAACCCAGACTTGTGCGTGTAGGGACCATCAAGCTTGATGATCATGTGCCTGAGGCTGAGTTCATTAATATGCAACTGGCATATCAGCAGCCAGTGACACTTGTGTCCTAGCACTCTCCCCAAGTGAGTGATGGCTCCTCCATCAGGTCCTGTGTTTGTGTTGGTGGAGTCACCACCAAGGACCACAATGAACCTGACTGCAGCCGCAGCAGTGCTTGAGATATCCATGTAGTTCCTCCTGGCAGAGGTGGAGATTTTGCCAGTGTTGACACTGGAGCTTGTGCCTGGTGCAGTACTGGAAAAATCTGTGTCAGCAGTAGGAGCTGCTCTGCCTGGAGACTCTTGCAAGGAAATCATCACCACCTCCTCTTCTTCACCACCATCATCAGCTCTAAGCAGTAGCTCCTTTTCTTCCTCTTTTCTGTTTCTCTTCTCAGCTGCCTTCTGTTCCTCCTTCCTCTTAGCAGCCTTCACCTGCTTCACTGTTTCCTTCACATCAACAGATGCCATCCTGAAGCCAGAAACTTCTGAGGTTTTGATCCTCTGGTAATGGGGCCACTCTAGCTCTAGCTTTGGAATCTTTGAGGCAGAGGACAGTCACAGTTGACATGAACTCTAGCAGCACGCACAGCCAGAGCAGCCAGATGCTTCAGTTCCACAGATAGTGATATCATGTCTGCAGGTTATGTCAAACAATGTATCAAGTTCAGATATTCTCTTCTCTTTCTTTTTGCAGCCTTCACTCAGCCATTCACTAGGTCAATCATTTCATTCCACCTGACAAGAATCTTCCTGGCAATGGATCTCTCTTGAATGATCACAGGAGGAGTGAATTTGGCATTGCTTTTGCGCCACTGTGCCAGTACCAGTGATGCCAAGTCCCTAGCCAAATCTTGCAGAGGGTACTGAGCTCTCTCCATATCATCTAGCAGCAGCTTCTCTTCCTGGAGGAGGATTCCTCTCTGAAACACAGCTCTCCAGGTTGGAACTTCTGTGGGAAATAACTGCTTGCCTGGACCCACCAGATCACTCAGCTTTGAACCAGAACTTTTTCTGGTCTTTCGTCCTTGCTTAGCCATGGTGGCTACACAATCTTCACTAAGCTTTGTATCTGAAAAATGGAAAATTATCAGTGAAACACTCGTAACCTATAACAGCTGGTAAATGGTTTTGTTTGGTAAGAAACCGGTCTGTTACATTTGTACTAGTGTACGTCCTGCACAGCAGCTGTTCTGTACATAACCAGAAAACGAAAAAGTAGAAATTTGAACACTTAAACGTGATTTTTAGCAAAAGTATAAGAAAACAAACCCCTCCTAAAATTTAATTTTTCATAGGAATACATACTGCCAATCTTGAAATTCGCGCTTCAGTGAGCATGATACACCCTATTGTGCTGTGCGATCGATCGATCGGTCGTTTGCGTGTAACATATACCGTAGGAAAGGATTTATATCTTGAAGATAACCAAGAAAACGAAGATCTATTTTTGATAATAGACAAAAATGCTTTTTATTAATTATTATTGTTAATTAAATAATACGCATGTACAAAAATTAACCCGCTTCTACGGAGTAACTTAGTCTCAGAATGGGTTATTGTCTTTGTGAATTTCAGTTGGGATTAATTTTAGTTTAAACTGAAAAAAGAACCAATTTTGAAGAATTCTAAAGATTTTAAAAATGTTACATCTTGGATGATTAAATACGTTCATATCAGGAATAGTGATGATGGTACAATTAACGCATTTTATAAGTTTCCTACTCTTATCTCTCTTGTTAATACGCAACCCAAATTATTGTTTAGGGTGATTTACGAAGAAAATGGTTATTTACTATAGTTCAAAAGTTGGATTTTTGAATTAAGTCGTAAGACTTTCGAGTATTTTAATGAAAAGTCACGTAAAGCTGTAAGTTCCATTTAAAGTTTTTTCCAAATAAAGTTTAATAACTAGAAACGTTTTTGTTCCATGCAGCCTCAGAACCTTTTCCAGTAAATCGTTCCTCCATCCTTAACGATCTGACCAAGGTTCGAACATCAAATATGAACAACACGGCAACGGTGCTGCCACAGGGAACGCATCCTGCCGATAAGGAAGGTCTCGCAGAAGAAGAAACTATGAGTAAGTTTTGGTACTTTATTTGTTTTACATTGGAACGTAGGGAAGAGGCCGGGTCTACTTACTCGCAAATAATGGCAACTCTCTCACTTCTACAATTGTCAACGATTTTGAATTTGTTATTGTTTCTGGAAGTAACCTTTACTTAGTATTAGTTTGTTAGCCAACATTGACTTGGTTAAGCTCATTTTTAGTTAACTAATCTGGAATAAACTGAATTAGGCCTAGTTCTAATGGACAAATTGTATATTCATAAATTTTAATAATTATATGAACACTTAACTCGTTCAAATTTTTTTTTTTTTTTTAAAGTTTTCACCGCATGCTACATAAAATAAATCCTGTTAGTGCTGTAAACTCGCTTTGCGGAAGGCACAAGGCGCAGCGGGCCTTTGTTATATACAGTATGTGTATATAATGGGCATTTAAGTAGATGAATAACCATGGAATTGTAAATCATTCTGAAATGAGACTAATCCATTCCCTATTTAAGTAGCCTTAATTTAGTTTCGGCGCGATATGACCTCTGTAGTTGAAGCGCCGGTGAAGCACCGTTATTCATTTGGAATGATGATTGATTATTTTCAATGTTGATGCTGTCTGGAATCCTAAAGTAAATGTTTTTGTTTGACTGCAGTTATTAGTAGCCAAAGTTTGTACGAAATCCCACAACTAGCTGCTTATTTTTTAATAAAAGCCCAGTAAAGCCTAAAGCTTAAGGGCCAAATTAAATAAAATAAATAGTCGAGCTTCAAAATCATTCATGTTGTAAATTGAAAAAATGTATTTTATTATAAAAAAAAAAAAAAAATGATGATGATAATCTAGTTCCCGTTGAGTTGCTATGACTGACTGGTTTTTGACGACTATGATTTATCTTTAAACGTAATTTGAGTACTCTTCTTGTTGGTTCTCTTAACAGTCTGTGAACTTAGCTTTACGACCGCTTGTCTTTCAGAGCAAGTTTTCTTTTGTTTTCCACATTGTCATCACCTTTGAGGCAGTAGCTCCTCATTTTATTTTAGAAATTGAACACCCACCTTGCCAGGCGCCAGTAGTCATCCCTCTTTGGAAATGTGATAGGCTTCGTGTTGTGACATTATATGTATCTATACAAACAGATATACGACATTATCAGTTCAACAACATGTTTTATAAAAACGTCCCAGATATTTTCCTAACACTATAATTTATTCTACCAAGAGACTCGAAACTTTCCATTATTTTGATCAAACCTTGTGACATGATGATGATGATGAACAACTTATTCATGTGCATGTAATAAGAGTACATTCGAATTCACTTTTGTTCCATGACAGAAAAAGAATCTACGAAAGGGGAGGTGGCAAGGTGTGAAGTTTGTGGCAAGACCGATCTTCGTTCAAAGTACAAAAAATCGAAGAGGTTTTGCAGTAATTCTTGCGCTAAAAGGTTGGATTAAATTAAATGTTGGTAGAGTGTGTAAAGTACTTTAATATCGATTACGCTCTTCTCGCTCTGGCGAGAATATTTAAAGTATCGCCTCAGCCCTGTCAACAGGTTTAACGTGGGATGTTCCAAAAGAATTGCGCTCTACAAGTCCCCCGAAGAATCGTCGACGAAAAGACTCAAAGAAGATGATATGGAGTGTGACTTTGAGAAGAAGGAAAACCAGCAGGAGGATGTGGATATAGAGGGACAACCAGCCAACTTCGAGGGTGAATCAGCCGAAGATAGCGATTCGTCAAAGACTCCGAAAGTGGACATACTGAAGTGGACGGTAAAATGCTTTAATCTTTTAACGGTTTTTCGTTTTAGTCGTTTCCTCTGGCATTCCTGAAGCAGTATGCTCAGTACGCAAAGTTGAGATAAATTAACCTTTTTCAGACCAGTGTGACCGTATGGCCACGTAGTTTTCTTTAAATAATGAAAAACAGTAATTCGGGTCATAAAGGGTTAACGAACGAGTAATGTAGTTAACGTCTGAACCCCTAATGTTTGCTTGAACTTCCGAGAGAGTGGCCCGAGACGGAGGTGGGAATCCAACCCGGTGGGCCTACGCAGCTTGTGTCCAGTCTCTAATCAATAATCTTCAAGATGAGGAATGTTTTTAATTAATATAATGTTATGGGTTTTATTTAGCGACCTCGAGCGAAAGAGAAAGTAGTGGGGTGAATAGGAAAAAGCTGAAAGCGAAGGTCAAAACGCACGGTATACGCGGTCAGGTAGCTAACTGGTTAGAAGAATGGCTTCGTGCTAGGAGACAGAGGGTCGTAGTTAATGGTAGTGAATCGGGGTGGTTAGATGTAGGTAGCGGTGTCCCACAGGGTTCAGTGTTAGGCCCATTGCTATTCGTAATTTACATTAACGACATAGATGTAGGATTGACTAGTAACGTGTCAAAATTCGCGGACGATACTGAAATAGGCGGTAAGGTTGTTAACGAGGACGATAGAAATAGGCTCCAAGACGATGTAAATAGGATTATGGAGTGGACGGATAAGTGGCAGATGCAATTTAACGTAGACAAATGTAAAGTTTTGCATATAGGTTCTCGCAACAATAATTACACGTACATGATGGATAATAGGGAGTTAGCGAGCGTTGACGAGGAAGTAGATTTAGGCGTACGCGTATCTAAGGATTTAAAGGTTAGGAACCAGTGCCTGGAGTCTTGCGCAAAAGCTAATAGGATGTTAGGCTTCATAGCGCGTAATTTCGAATTTAAATCGAAGGATATTATATTGCCCCTTTACAAGTCCCTAGTCAGGCCTCATTTAGAATATGCAGTTCAGTTTTGGTGCCCGTACTTGCGTGAGGATATTGATAGGTTAGAAAGGGTTCAACGTCGTGCCACGAAACTGATTCCGTCATTGCGCAATAAGCTTTATGAAGATAGGATTAAAGAGTTAGACCTGTATTCACTCGAAACTAGGAGATTAAGGGGGAGCTTATTGAAGTTTTCAAAATCGTTAATAACATCGATAACGTAAATTTTGACATTGTTCACTTTCGATAATAGTAATACTCGTAATAACGGATTTAAGTTGCGTGGCAGACGTTTCATTACTAATATCGCTAAAAACTTCTTTACGTTTAAAGTAATTGATAAATGGAATAATCTTCCCGCGTCAGTCGTTCATTCTACCAGCGTTAATATGTTTAAGAACCGTCTTGACAGACATTTTAAAAATATTAACGTTGTTTAAAATAAAAAAACAAAAGTTAGCAACAGGTGCTCTGGTGGTGGTGCTCGAGGATGAGTCTGTTGACGATAAATGCCAGCTTGTGACATGCCAGCGTGTGATGCCAGCAAAAAAAAAAAAGAAAAAAAAGACGAACGTAGATATAGCTCGTAGCGTAAAGTAACCCACTTTTTTGTTTAACTTTACCTACTTTTTTTTTTTTTTTTTTTAACTCCTTTGCATGTCTGTAACTCTCTTTTCTTGCATGTTTGTAGTTTGCATGGTATGACAGTGAGTTAAGACTGTGTTTGCATGGTTTGTAAGCGTTCTTATTTTACTTCTTTTCAT
>JAJOZX010000367.1:0-57500 GCA_023014485.1 Bathynomus jamesi | reverse complement strand
GGAAGGAAAGAAATAAGTAAAAGTGGCGAAGTAGACAAACGGTCCAACGAGCGAAATGATAAAAAGAACTAAAAACGTAGAAAATAAACAGCCAAAGAAAAATAATGATAATGCCAAAACTAAGAACTTGGAAAATAATAAGAAAGTAGAAGCTTAGAAAATATCGTATGCAAATACTACGCGAAAGGAAACTGCAGATATCGGGATGGGCAATGCATATATGCACATTATGCAAAATGCATTATACAGTGGATACTGCAAGTTTGATAAGAAATGCATGTTCCACCATCTTATGGTCTGCAACACTTATGAAAGATATGGAGTTGCAAATATGAAAAAAAATGCCGATACCACCACCCTCAAAGGAACGCAACGAGGGAACAGAAAAAACGAACATCAAAGAAGAGTGCCAATTTTTTAGACGCAGCCAACACATTTCAGCTGCTAAATATTCTCCAGCAATTACAAAACCAGCTGACAAATATAAATAGAAATCCGAGAGCCGGACAGAAGGTACGAACAAAGGCACTTCATGCGTTATTGGGACAACAGGTACCGACAAAGATAAAAAGAGGTAAATTCTCGGAGGACCACAAGGCAACGAAACCGGCACCCCGATTGGAAAACAAATCGGAACCACCTGTATGCGAAAAAGAAAATAAGAATAATCCTAGCCAACATACAGGGCCTTAAATCAAACCATTCCACGAACAAAGTTGCATACCTGAAAGGACTCGTGCAAGAAACCGGAGCAGACTTTGCATGCCTCACGGAAACTCATCTAAAGGACTGCCAGGCGAACTATGAAAATTGTGAGTCCTGTATTGACAAAAAAGAAATACAGATTGACAACTATATCATCCTCCGAGCCGACAGAACAGTGAGACATAAAGGAGGATGTGCTATTTACACACGCGAAAGGCACATAGCAGAAATGACTATAAGTACCTCAAACAACTACGTAGAATGTGTAGCAGCAAAAATTGAAAAATTAAATATGGTACTAATTGTAATGTACAGACCCCCAAACACGCCAACCTCAAAATTTTCAGATTCCATTACAGAGGTAAGAAACTTAGTAAAAGATCTACACACTCCAACCCCAAATATTTTTCTCTGTGGTGATTTTAATTTCCCATTCATGAAATATAAAAGGATAGGAAAAAATATATGTATACCAGGACAAGGGAGGCACACGAGAAGGCCAGGAGCAGGTAAAAATGCTACTAGCTTTAGCTGATGAATTTATGTTAACGCAAGAAATAACAGAAAAAACAACTGCCTAGATTTGGTATTCACAAACAACAGTAATCTAATTTATAATGTAGAAATATCCCCAACTATGATATCAGACCACAACATCATTGAAATAATAACTAATATAAAGGCAACAGGAAAGGAAAGAACGCACAACAGAAAGAAGCAAATTCGAAATTTTTAATTTTCAGTCCAAAGCTATAAACTGGGAAGATGTGACATCCAACATGGAAGTAATAGATTGGAAAACCATTTTCGAGGCCAAGACAACGGAAGAGATGCTAATGACGTTAGAGGAGAAGACTTTAGAAATTGTGGAGAAACATGTCCCAAAAATACAACAAAGAGGAAAGAGAAACAGATTCGAAAGACAAAAGAAGGCATTGTTCCGAAAGAGAAAAAGAGTGACTGCAAAATTAAGTAATTGTAAAGATAACAACCAGAAAAATATTAAATGATAAACTACAAAGTATCGATGTCGTCATACAGGAACTAATCGAGAAACATACAGAAAAAGAAGACGACGCTATAGAAGCGATAAAGGCGAACTCAAAGTACTTCTATAATTTCGCAAAAAGAAAGTCGAAAAACCATGCGACTATCGGACCTTTAAAAAATGAGAACAGTGATTTATCTGATGATTTAACAGAAGTATCTGAAATATTAAAAGCTCGGTATGAATCATCTTTCAGTATCCCAAAAACTGACAAATTGATATGCGATAGAAACGCGTTCTTTGAAGAAGAACTGCGAGGGGAAAGTATAACGGATTTCGACTTTACGACGGATGATATTACACAAGCCATAGGGAAACTAAAAACACACTCAGCGGCAGGACCGGATAAATGGAATGCCACACTGATCAAACACTGCAAGAATGCAATCGCTGACCCCCTATACTGGATATGGAGACGATCATTAGACACGGGAGAAATACCGGGCATCCTGAAGAGCGCGAACATAGTCCCAATATACCATATGTCCCACAAAAAGTACACCCAACTTTAGATTGTACTAACTCCTCCAAAAATTGAGATATTTTGGATCTGTTTGTTTGATTTAATATAGCAAATTATTCTTTGTTAACGTTCAAAATTTATTCATGTTTAAACGATTTAGTGTTTAAGCATCTGCTTTTAACTGAAGGGTACAACAAAATGGATTGCGCAAAATTGGTCAATGAAAAAATAATGTGTGTGCTATCGATGTAATGAAAAGACAAATACATAATAATAGATACTTTAACATAATTTTAATAAGATACAAAGCAAATTTTTCTTTATTCCTTATTGCAAAAGTTATGCTTAGTTTCGTTTTCTTTCAACATGACCGCCATTCCTATCGATACAAATCTGGAGTCGAGCTCTCATCTTCCCCATCATTCTTTTGATAAGATCTGGATTGTCTTTTAACAAGTTGATTTCAGCTGTGATGCGAGTCCTCAAATCATCTAAATTGATAGGTTGTGATGCAAATACTCTATTTTTCAAATGACCCCATAAAAAGTAATCACACGGGGTCAAGTCAGGGCTGAATGCTGAATGTTCTCGTCTGTTCTTGCCGTCTTCGGATGGCCTGAACGTCCTTTGTTCAAATTGAGGACCGTTCCTCCTCCTTTGTATTTCCGAACCTTCTTCAAAATTGTATGTTTAGTTGGAGAAGCTCTATCGGGAAATTGCAGTTCGAAGGTATTCTGAACTTGTTTTAAGCTTTTAGTTTGCAGATAAGTTGTGACCATGAGAACGCGCTGCCTTCGTGTAAACTGCTTGATAAGTGTTAGAAAATCTAGAAGAGGAAGAACCATTGTTGTCCCAAGGCGATACGATGACTAAGCTGATTGATGCAGCATTGCTTGTATATATATACATCTCATAATTGTAAGGTTAGTGAAAAATTAACTTAATTTAGAGCTAGCATTTTTGAGCTCTTGTGGCATCATTGTTTGGTCACACTGTTGGCATCATTTTGGGACGCTGCGCGTCTTTTCTACTCGTTTGTGGAAGGTCGTACGTAAAGGTGTGGTTTGATAGAGAGCTCTCTTGCAATTCAGTTTGGTTGTTTAGATACATGATTGTTGCATCGTGCAATAGTCCAGGTTGCGTGGTTGTTGCAAGGTTCAGAAAGAAGACCACAAATAGTACCCTTTTGTTTATTTTAAGTTCATGTAATTTAAGGTCTAAGGTAGGCCCGCATCGAGTCAGCAACCCTGAGGTTACCCTGAGGTAGGACCTAATAGGATCTCAAATCCGTAAGTTTTAATTTAGCTTAACTTGGGCTTTAGGTAGAACTTGCCCTTTAGAATTTGGCCGTTCACGGCTCAGCTGGGATTTTGAACCCGACAAATAAATAAAATAACATGGTCCTTCAGAACCGGATTTCTACCCCAAGACTGAGTCAGTGACTATTTTTCGGCAAAGTTCTGATTGTGCAAATTGTATCCCAAGTTAGGCCTAGACGGGTTGAGTATTATTGAGTTAAGGTCCCAGGGTAAAAAGTTTGGTCGCCCAATTGCGAAACTTGGCCAGTCGTCTGTCGTTTTTTGGCCTACATTTTTTCCGGTTTGGTTAATTTTGGGTTATTATTGAAAGTTTGGTCGCCCAATTGCGAAACTTGGCCAGTCGTCTGTCGTTTTTTGGCCTACATTTTTTCCGGTTTGGTTAATTTTGGGTTATTATTGAAAGTTTGGTCGCCCAATTGCGAAACTTGGCCAGTCGTCTGTCGTTTTTTGGCCTACTTTTTTTCCGGTTTGGTTAACAGATCTGTAGTTCAATTACCGAGGCTTGTACTCAAAACATTTTCTGGGAGTATTCAGGAATGGCAAGGATGGGCAGACAGTTTTCAATCAGCAGTTCATTCTAGTCAAGTGTTAAGTGCCGTGGAGAAGTTTAATTATTTGCGGTCCCTCTTGGAAGGGGAGGCAGCAAAGACTATAGCAGGATTAGCATTAACAGAGGCTAATTATAATGTGGCTTGGGATATATTAAAGAAACGGTTTGGTAAGCCAGAGATCTTAATTAAAAGCCACCTCCGTGCACTTTTAGCTATACCTCCTGTTAATAATCCTAATAGTGTCAAGGAGTTACGGCAGTTATATGATGAATTTGAAATTAGAACTAGGTCCCTGGACAACTTGGGTGTAGGAATGGAAAAGTATGGTATAATGTTGGTTCCTACACTGGAGTCTAAATTGCCTAGCTCAATTTTGCTTGAATTAAGTAGGGGACACACTGCAGAACATGTGTACATCCCCCTTCAGCAGATGTTAAGTCTTTTAGGCACAGAATTAGCAAGACGAGAGGGAGTTGAGTTTGCACAGTGGGATGGTAAACAAGGGGACAAAGGCAGGCACAGCACCAAAGTTTCCACAAAAAGGAATAGCCCAGGTACAGTGTCAGCTCTACATGCCTCCTCTGAGAATAAATTAAAGGGAATCAAGGAATGCATATTTTGCGAAGGCAACCACAAGTCATATAAATGTGAGGTGGCTGAGGCCTTACCCTTTGAGGAGAGAAAGGACAGGGTAACTAAGTCCACAGCATGTTTTAAATGTTTTTTGAAAGGTCATAGAGCAAGGTTTTGTAAGTTTAAAATTTTGTGCAAAAAATGTCATGGTAGGCATCAGCCATTATTGTGTGAAAACACTCTTAGGAGGCCTACCCCAGAAGTAGAGACATCAGTGGCACATGCCACTGCTATGCAAGGGAGTAAAAGTAAAGGGGGATTATTGCAAACAACTGCAGCCTTATTAATTGGGAATGAGGGAGAAGCTACTGTATGAGTGTTGTTTGATAGTGGTAGCCAGTGTAGTTTTATTAAGACCAGAATTTCCAGAAAATTGAAGTTTAAAGAACTTAAGAGGGAAAATTTAAGAATTTCTGGATTTGGGGGTTCCGTTCAAAACCGAACCAAATTTAAGAAGGTAGAAGTTCTGGTTAAAGGGTTGTTACCGCAAAGTCCCACTATCAAGGTCCAAGCTGTAGAGATTGAGGAACTTTGTGCTCCAGTCACTACTTGTTTAGATATGGCATGTGTCCAAGAATTGCAAGTTAAAGGAATTAATTTGGCCAATAATAAGTTTGAGGGAACAAGATATTAGTCTTTTGATTGGAGCTGACTATTATTGGGACTTCATCACTGGTAATATTGTCCGTACATCTCAAGGCCCAGTAGCTATTGAAAGTAAGCTAGGCTGGATGCTACATGGTAGTTATTGCAATGAAATGGAAGTTAAGGCTCTTTTTGTTAAGATTGAGGAGAACAGCCATGGTCTGGAAAGGCATTTGAAAGCGTTTTGGGAACTTGAATCTATTGGTATAAAGGACAACCAGGCAAGTACAGTGAACAATGATGTTTTAGAGCAATTTGAAAAAGGGATTGGGTTTAGAGATGGTTGCTATGAAGTTGGCCTACCATGGAAGGATTCTTGCAAACCCGGTTCAAACCTTCAGCTAGCTAATCGGAGGTTGGAGACTTCATTGTACAGGCTAAGAAAAAATGAGGAGTTGTTAATTGAATACGATGAGGCCATCCTAAGTTATGTAAGGGAGGGCTATGCTGAAAGGGTGCAAGGTGAGCTGGTGAGCCAGGAGGCACATTATCTGCCACACCATGCAGTGGTACGGCGAGACAAAACTACCACCAAACTGAGGGTAGTTTTTGATGGCTCAGCCAAGGACAAAGGTGGTGTGTCCTTGAATGACTGTTTGGATGCTGGGCCAAATTTAAATGCAGATTTATTTTCCTTGTTACTGAGATTCAGGTTTGGTAGAGTAGCATTGACTGCAGATGTGAAGCAAGCCTTTTTGCGGATAAAGTTAAAACCAGAGGACAGAGATGCAGTAAGGTATCTGTGGGTGGATACGAAAGACTTGTTGGAAAATGAACCTAAGGTTCAAGCATATAGAATGAAGTCAGTGTTGTTTGGCCTCAGCTCTAGTCCATTTCTGTTGGCAGCTACTATGCAGTACCATTTTAAGAAATATTCTGAAGTCTATCCTAACACTATTGAACACATAAGGAAAAATTTTTATGTTGATGATTTGCTATGTTCCGTGGATAATACAGAAATGGCTAAACAGATATTCATGGAGGCTAGAGCTATAATGAGGGAGGCTGGCATGGAGCTCAGAAAATGGCAGACCAATCATTCGCAATTACAAGAGTTTATGAGTCATTCCTCTGTAGTACCTGATGCAGCAGAAAGTATTGAGGATTCTGGTATTAAGGAGTTGTGGGCAATAGACGCAAAGGTGCTAGGCATCGTTTGGCAGCAAGATGATGATTTGTTTACCTTCAATGGGAAATCTTTAGTAGAGCTGGCTGAGAATGAGACAAGGTGGACAAAACGTACAGCTCTTAGTTTGGCTTCGAAGGTCTTTGATCCTCTTGGATTCCTGGCTCCATTTGTGATAAAGTCAAAAATTTGGTTTCAGAGCCTCTGGGAAATTGGACTTGGTTGGGACCAAGAGTTACCTGATCATATGGTGGTAAGGTGGAAATATTGGTTCAAAGAATTGGCACATCTTGGAGACATTGAAATCCCAAGATGGTACTTTGGAGAGTTGAACAATAGTCCAGACAATTTGGAGCTGCACATCTTTTGTGATGCAAGTGAGGAAGCCTATGCAACTTGTATTTATATAAGAGGCGCATTGCAAGAAGAAGTAAGTTGCAGGTTGGTTGCTGCAAAGAGTAGAGTAGCACCTTTGAAAAGGCTTTCTGTTCCAAGGTTGGAATTGATGGGTGCCGTTATTGCTAGTCGGCTTGCAATTACAGTGCGAAAGTCTTTGGCCCTCTATGAAATTCCAAGCTATTATTGGACAGACTCCACTATAGTTTGGCACTGGTTAAGAAGTCAGGCAAGGAAATGGAAACCATTTGTTGCCAATAGGGTGGAGGAAATTCAAGCGCACACAGATCCCAAGCAATGGAAGCATTGTCCAGGCATCCAAAACCCCGCTGATTTACCAACACGAGGAATTTCGGTGAAAGATCTTTCACAATCAAGTTTGTGGTGGAATGGGCCAGAGTGGCTAAAACTTGGAAGTGAAAACTGGCCTTCTAATCAGCCTATTGTAGGAGAATGCCAGGCTGAAGAAGCATGGGTGAGTGAGGTGAGAAAATGCGCTGTGAACAGTTGTCAAGTTATGCAGCAGGACCCCATATTGAGACTTGAGGACATTAGCAGTCTGAAAAGATTGTTAAGAGTGATAGCATGGATATATAGATTTACCAACAACATTAAGGGAGAAACAAGAAGGGAAGGAATTCTGAACAGTAATGAGATTCAGCAAGCCAGGAAATACTGGGTGGTATATGCGCAGAAGGAAAAATTTGGTGAAGAGCGGGAATTGCGCACCAGCCATCCATTACAGGTTCTACCAACACATTCTGCGCTCAAGGGTTTGGATGTGTTTTTGGATCAGGATTTATTGAGAGTAGGAGGTAGACTACAGTTTTCTGGGCTTCCAGAGGAGAAAAGACATCCAATTTTGCTACCTTCTGGGGGGCACTTTGTGGACCTTTTGATCCTGGATACTCATCATAAGCTGTTACATGCTGGAGTTAGAGAAGTGATAATAGAGATTAGACAACAATTTTGAATTCCCAAAATTAGACAAGTAGTGAAAAAGGTCTTGCATAAATGTGTGGTTTGCAAGCGTTGGAGTGCAAAGCCTTATTATGAAAAGGTGGCTCCACTTCCAAGAGAACGGTGTGTCTATACTGCCCCATTTGATGTAGTGGGAGTAGACTTTGCAGGGCCAGTCTATGTGTATGAGCGAGGGAAGTCTAACAAAGGTTATATATGTCTTTTCACTTGTGCTACCACCAGAGCAATCCATTTGGAGTTGGTAAGCAACTTAAGTAGGGATGTATTTCTTTTGGCCTTTAAAAGGTTTGTGAACAGAAGGGGTTCCCAAATAAAATCATATCGGATAATGCAAAAACCTTCAAAAAGGCTGCAAAGGAACTCCAAGAAATTTGGTCCTTGCTAAAAGAGGAAGGATTCCAATCCTACTTTTCACACCAAGGGGTACAGTGGGAGTTTATTGTTGAGAGAGCACCATGGTGGGGAGGATTTTGGGAAAGGCTAGTGAGAAGTGTAAAGTGTCCATTAAAGAAACTTTTAGCTAATGCTCATTTGAGCAAAGAAGAATTCTCTACTGTTTTATGTGAAGTAGAAGCAATGGTGAACAGTAGGCCTATCACTTTTGTTTACAACAGTAGGCAGGATGCAGAGCCATTGACACCAAATCATTTTCTTTGTGGTAAACGATTAACATCAAACCCCAGTGTGCCAGAAGACTTGCAGCCCATCCAGAGCACTCAAGGAGAGTTAACCAGACGGTTCAGTACCTTGAAGAGCTACAAGATCAGTTATGGAAGAGGTGGCAGATGGAATACTTGCCAGAACTCAATTATTACCCATCAGGCAAGGTAAAGGGCTCCAATGCAAATTGTATCAAGGTGGGAGAAGTGGTAATGATTGGGGATGAAAGACCAAGGCAATGCTGGAAGCTTGGCATAATTGAAGAGTTGTTTGTTGGCAAAGACAATTTAGTTAGGTCTGCACTGGTAAAGACTTCAGGAGGAAAGTTAAAGAGACCTATACAAAAACTCTATGCTTTAGAAATCAGCAAAAACAGATAGTCAAGATGAAACATTTGAGTTACAGCCTCATGAAGAAGGCTTGGCTAACCTTGCAGAAGGTAATGACAACAATGCCTCTTCGGTGGGGAGTGTTAGAAAATCTAGAAGAGGAAGAACCATTGTTGTCCCAAGGCGATACGATGACTAAGCTGATTGATGCAGCATTGCTTGTATATATATTAAGTTAAGGTGTGTATATATATCCATCTCATAATTGTAAGGTTAGTGAAAAATTAACTTAATTTAGAGCTAGCATTTTTGAGCTCTTGTGGCATCATTGTTTGGTCACACTGTTGGCATCATTTTGGGACGCTGCGCGTCTTTTCTACTCGTTTGTGGAAGGTCGTACGTAAAGGTGTGGTTTGATAGAGAGCTCTCTTGCAATTCAGTTTGGTTGTTTAGATACATGATTGTTGCTCTGCAATAGTCCAGGTTGCGTGGTTGTTGCAAGGTTCAGAAAGAAGACCACAAATAGTACCCTTTTGTTTACTTTAAGTTCATGTAATTTAAGGTCTAAGGTAGGCCCGCATCGAGTCAGCAACCATGAGGTTACCCTGAGGTAGGACCTAATAGGATCTCAAATCCGTAAGTTTTAATTTAGCTTAACTTGGGCTTTAGGTAGAACTTGCCCTTTAGAATTTGGCCGTTCACGGCTCAGCTGGGATTTTGAACCCGACAAATAAATAAAATAACAATAAGGGTTTCAAAGTTATTTATAAATTTAGTAATTCAGATTCTTCATTTATATGTATGACTCGTATCTTAGATACAAAAGTTCGAATTATTTAAAAAAAATATTTGCAATATCCTTCGACGTAAAAAGTAGCACATTGGTTAAAGCAAGAGGACCTATCTGGCTGGGAGAAATGATCATTCGGCGC
Organism: Bathynomus jamesi; assembly: GCA_023014485.1. NCBI lineage: Eukaryota > Metazoa > Arthropoda > Malacostraca > Isopoda > Cirolanidae > Bathynomus > Bathynomus jamesi. The sequence continues at coordinate 47,712 of JAJOZX010000367.1, read as the reverse complement.
AACCCATTTTGCTGTACCCTTCAGTTAAAAGCAGATGCTTAAACACTAAATCGTTTAAACATGATAAATTTTGAACGTTAACAAAGAATAATTTGCTATATTAAATCAAACAAACAGATCCAAAATATCTCAATTTTTGGAGGAGTTAGTACAATCTAAAGTTAGGTGTACTTTTTTGTGGGACATATTGTATAAAGGAGGAGATCGATCCGAGGCCAAAAACTATAGGCCAGTGTCGCTTACATCTCATCTCGCTAAAATATTTGAAAGAATAGTTAGACAGAAAATCTATGACTTTTTGGAAACTCGGAAAAAATTCAATGATAACCAAGACGGGTTTCGGTCAGGCAGATCATGCCTATCACACCTAATGGAACACTACAACAATATTATTGATTCACTCGAAAGTAATGAAAACTATGATGTACTATACACAGACTGCTAAAGCGTTCGACAAGTGTGACCACGGAATCATAATACATAAACTGAAATATATGGGAATAACAGGAAAAGTAGGGAAATGGATATATATTTTCCTTAGTGAGCTGAGGCAAGTCGTTACAGTACAAGGAGTATCTTCATCAGAATCAGAGGTTCTCAGCTCGGTACCACAAGGAACAGTATTAGCTCCACTACTCTTCATAATCATGCTAACTGACATAGATGAGGACGTTACCAGAGACAGCACAGTAACATCATTTGCGGATGACACAAAGATCAGTAGAAAAATAAGAAACCCAGAAGACATAGGATCTCTACAAACCGACAAACAAAATCTACAAGTGGAAGGAAGACAACAATATGAAGTTTAACACCGAGAAATTTCAGCTATTACGGTACGGAAAAAGAGAAGAGCTAAAGTCCATGGAATATTATACCCCAAATGGACAGGAAATTCAGAGAAATTCCAGAGCAAAAGATTTAGGGGTTGTAATGACAGATGATGCGAAATTTGAAACACAAAATAAGATAGCAGTAAACAGAGCAAAGAGAATAACGGGTCAGATATTGAGAACCTTTAAACGAAGGGATAGGAATGTAATGATTCCTCTACTGAAAACCCTGATAATACCCAAATTGGAATACTGCTCGGTCCTAACATCCCCATATAAAAAGAAAACATTAGACAGCTGGAGGGGGTCCAAAGAAGCTTCACAGCCAAGATCAATGGGTGCAAAGAACTAAATTACTGGGAAAGGTTACGAGAACTAGACCTATATTCACTGGAAAGGAGAAGAGAGAGATACACCATTATTTACACTTGGAAAATAATGGAGAAACTAGTCCCTAATCTTACTCTGAATCCCATAACTCCCCAAACAACGGTGGAAAGTAGAAGCGGTAGACTGTGTCGTATTCCCAAATTGAAGGCGAGACAGGGAACATCCTTAACCCTGAAAGAAAATAGTTTTGTAGTGAGAGGACCAAAACTGTTTAATCAGTTGCCCAAAGACATAAGAAACACGAAGGGAGTTGCAGTGGAAATCTTCAAAAGAAGACTAGACGCCTGGCTCAGAACAATCCCCGATGAGCCGGGCGTACCTGGCTATGTGAGGTGGAGAGCGCAAGAATCCAACTCACTACTTCACCAGGCCAACTCGAGAGGAGGGGCGACAAGCTTGACCTTCGCGAAGTGAGAAATCATCGCGCGGAATCTTTGTAAGGTATATATATACCATTAATTACCTTAAAACCTGGTGATAGTGCTTTTCCATCTTACAAACATAGTCTGATCTGGATACCAGAATACAAGTGTCCTAAGTATATATTTAGGTATCCCTCGACACAAGAGTTTCTTGAAAAGTTTGTGATGGTTAACTCTATCAAATGCTTTTGATGCATCCAAAAAACAGGAATATACACATGTCCGTACCATATTTCACTCTAAAGCCAAACTGATTGTCATAAGTCTGCAAGTAAGTATTTATCCTATTATAAATGACATATTCTCAGGAACGTACCTAAAGTATTTGGCACCCCGCTAAATAATTTTAAAATTTAAGCACACAGAAAAATATATTATGTTTGCAAGTAGATTTTTAAACAGTACAGTACTGTCATAAGCAAATTGGAAATAAGAAAAATGCAGGACATTAAAAATTCAGTGAACAGGTAATACTGCATTTTATTTTATACAAAAAAAAACCAGGAAATCCAGTCTCAACGCTCAGCCTATTCTTCAAAGGTAAATAGAGAGGATTCACAGTCTCTGCTTTCGGGCCTTAATTTCTGTAAATTGATCAATGACCATCAAAATTCACCTTCTTTGCATATTCATGTTCAATTAAAAGTAAAGCCAGCTTTGTCAATCTTGTCTGACTCATGGTCGAGGGAAAGAAATTTGTTATCAATTTCAATTTGGAAAAACTTTCACATGAAGCAATAGACACAGACAGTCAAAAAGAACCTCAAACACAGTGACAAGCTTGGCATTCACAGAAATCCCATTTCACAATAAACTCCAGAAACTGCAATGCTGTCCATTTCTTTGCCTCTTCAACATTGATTTTGGCAGCTTCCAAATGCCTCCGAAGTCGTCCAATTTCCACAATGATATCTTCATCAGAGAATTCATCGAAAAATCTGAGTCAAATTTAGAATATACTTCCGAAGTTCTTCTTCTGTTGCAACAACCAAAGTGTTTGGCTGAATAACAGCGAAGATTAACAGAATTTGATCCATTGCCTTAGAACGAATCTCCAATTCTTGATGAAAGCGATCAAGACATTCAAACATAGCCCTTTTTACTTCCTCTGGCAATGCGAGATCAGCATCCTTTGCCACCTCTCCTGGCATCCTTTTTCGGAGCTTTACTCTCCTTCTTCTCTCCATAGAAATGTCCATTTCCTCACACTTTGTAGTTGCATAATGAATGGCCCTCTCCACAATTTCATTGCGTTGATCTTCAAGAAACAGTTTCAGAGAATGATTTGCATAAGGCACAAACAAAACATTGGGATTAATCTCTCTGATCTTTGACTGAACACATACTTCAAAATTAATCCGGACATTGCCTGAGCCACCTCTTCTCTTGTCTTCTTTATTCACAGTGGATGTTTTCTGCAAAATTTTAAAATCAAAAGGTATAAAACATGAACATAAATGCAAACACGACTCGTAAAAAAGCAGAAAACTATGAGCATTACTCACAAATAACTAGACCACTGACAAAATGAAAATTAACAGTATATCCAGTAAATAAAGAAGTAAAAAAATTTATTACAACAGAAAAGCTTCAAACAAGTGGTTCTCAAACTTTTTTCAACAAGATACCCATTGAGTTATCAGATTGTCAACCCAGACAAGCAGAGACAATTAATTATCAATGCCAATGCATTAACACTAATTCAATATAGTATGGTATAACGCTAGCTATTATAATTGATATCATTATTTAATAAGCAGTAAGCATTAACAACATATTAAATATACAATGATACTACACTGGACATTGTAAAATTGTTGAACTTGACTAAGCCAATAAGCATCAGTACTAATTCAATATAGAATAGTACTGTAGTTGTTGATGTAAATTTGAAACGGTGTTTACTATATTAAGCATATAAGCATTAACACATCTCCATGCAGTCACATCATCACCCTCTGTGTCTTAACATCACCATGTAGTTGCATTAAAAAAAAATCATGCAGTCATCTCACCACCACCATCGTAAGATCACCACATAGTCATCATAAAAAACACTCAGTCATACACATCATCCTTACTTCAGTAGTCATGGTTGTAGGAAAAAAGTCACAGGGACCACCATTCATAAACATGAGTTTCTATAATATCACGACGATGCATTTACCGGGTATTATAACATCACGACGATGCATTTATAAACACTTAAACATCACTATGATACCACATTGTCAAAAATTACTGGACACTGGTATAAGTACCATGATATTGTTATAAACACCAGCACTTTATGCTTTATCATAATTATTTAATGAAACATACCTCATGTATGTGGAGTCACAGTGTCAAGTGAACAAGACGGAATGTCAGTTGCAGCCAGCTGGCTATGCTCAACAAACTGATGACTAAAACGTCAACAAACGTTCGCCTTTCGATGTAATTTTTATCAAATATTTAATTTTCCGTTTGTAAATTTTGTATTGCCAATAAAAATAAAAATTTATTTTATAGTGGAAATTAACACTAAACTGTTGTAATAGTTTGAACATTAAAAATTTTTTTTTTTTTACTTTGGCGAATTTTTCATTTGGTTTGAAAACTTGTACTGGTATTTCAACTCTCCCGATGGCATCCCCCTCCTGGCTGTCACCCGGGGCGGATCGCCCCCCTCGCACCCCACTTAGTACTCCACTGCATATTCTAACACCTTAGAAAGTATACTGGCAAGTGTTATTGTCCTATAATTATTCTTATCATAGATACTCGCACCCTTATTTTTAACAACTGGCAACAATACAACTGACAAAATGGTCTGTGGCAAGTACCCATGTATCATACAGCTTGTGAAACACATTGCAAGCATAGGTATTATAGGAGGGCTACAACATCGATAGCTACAACATCGATAGCTACAACATCGATAGCTTCTGGAATTATTCTTGTGAAAATGCCTGCGCTTGTAAATCCCAGTGCAAATAGGTACGTTTTAAAAATGAGGGCGAATCAGGCAGTTTTTATTATGTTAGTTCAAAGTATGATATTTATTTTTATAAAATTATGCATTTAATTTATAATTTCTTGGTAAATGATATTCTAAAAATTGCAATATTATAATCATGCAACGCGGACTGGGATTATTTTTGCAGCCAATCATAGATGCTAGAGGCTAATGACGTAATGACTCAACTGTAAATTAAAACTGATGGAGTCGTGTTCAGAGCATTCATAATTAAAGTTTGTTTATTGTAAATAAATACAAAATGCCTTTAAAGTTTGCTGCGGTAATTGCTCTGTAATAATGTAGAAATTTCCACAAGCAGTACAAATTTTTAAAATTTCCTTAAAAACGAAGATCTTTTTAATATTGGCATCTAACTGTGGAAGAGTGGACCTGAAATTTAGCCGTAACAAAAAATGGTGAAGTAATATGTGGTAAACATTTTAATGAGTTATATATAGGCCAAGATTTTGTAGATAACTGATCCATTTTTTGGTCTGCACTGTATATCTTCTATGGAAAAACTATACACGCCTACAACATACCACTTAATACCACTTGAATTTTCTGTCAACAGGCTTTTCAGTCTCTTAATTAAGGCAGCTCTAATTTTACAGTACTTCACCAACTGTCAATGTGCACATGCGGCCGCTGCTGACCAAACTGAAATCGTATTTTTCTTCATAGTTGTATTTTAAGGGTTGATTTGTCCACATCTTATCAAGTCTCGACTCAAAAGACTTTACAGTTGGTGCCATTACCACGTATTCAGTTAGACCAGTGGCGTACTAAGAGGGGTGCGAGGGGGGCGGTCCGCCCCGGGTGACAGCCAGGAGGGGGGTGCCATCGGGAGAGTTGAAATACCAGTACAAGTTTTCAAACCAAATGAAAAATTCGCCAAAGTAAGAAAAAAAAAAAAATGTTCAAACTATTACAACAGCTTAATGTTAATTTGCATTATAAAATATATTTTTATTTTTATTGGCAATACAAAATTTACAAACCAAAAATTAAATATTTGATAAAAATTACATCGAAAGGCGAACGTTTGTTGGCGTTTTAGTCATCAGTTTGTTGAGCATAGCCAGCTGACTGCAACTGACATTCCAAGTCTTGTTCACTTGACACTGTGACTCCACATACATGAGGTATGTTTCATTAAATAATTATGATAAAGCATAAAGTGCTGGTGTTTATTACAATATCAGGGTACTTATACCAGTGTCCAATAATTTTTGACAATGTGGTATCATAGTGATGTTTAAGTGTTTATAAATGCATCGTCGTGATGTTATAATACCCAATAAATGCATCGTCGTGATGTTATAGAAACTCATGTTTATGAATGGTGGTCCCTGTGACTACTGGTTATCAGTAAAAAGACACAGGAAAGTCACACTTTGCACTAAACTTTAGACTTGACTTTTTTCCTGCAACCATGACTACTGAAGTAACGATGATGTGTATGACTGAGTGAGTTTTTTATGATGACTATGTGGTGATCTTACGATGGTGGTGGTGATATGACTGCATGATTTTTTTAATGCAACTACATGGTGATGTCAAGACAGAGAGGGTGATGATGTGACTGCATGGAGATGTGTTAATGCTTACATGCTTAATATAGTAAACACCGTTTCAGATTTACATCAACAACTACAGTACTATTCTATATTGAATTAGTACTAATGCTTATTGGCTTAGTCAAATGATATCAATTATAATAGCTAGCGTTATACCATACTATATTGAATTAGTGTTAATGCATTGGCATTGATAATTAATTAATTGTCTCTGCTTGTCTGGGTTGATAATCTGATAACTCGATGGGTATCTGGTTGGAAAAAGTTTGAGAACCACTTGTTTGAAGCTTTTCTGTTGTAATAATTTTTTTTTACTTCTTTATTTACTGGATATACTGTTAATTTTTATTTTGTCAGTGGTCTAGTTATTTGTGAGTAATGCTCATAGTTTTTTGCTTTTTTTCGAGTCGTGTTTGCACTTATGTTCCTGCTTTATACCTTTTGATTTTAAAATTTTGCAGAAAACATCCACTATGAAGCGAAATCGACCCAGTGGATTCCAACACAGAAAAATGAAGAAGACAAGAGAAGAGGTGGCTCAGGCAATGTCCGGATTAATTTTGAAGTATGTGTTCAGTCAAAGATCAGAGAGATTAATCCCAATGTTTTGTTTGTGCCTTATGCAAATCATTCTCTGAAACTGTTTCTTGAAGATCAACGCAATGAAATTGTGGAGAGGGCCATTCATTATGCAACTACAAAGTGTGAGGAAATGGACATTTCTATGGAGAGAAGAAGGAGAGTAAAGCTCCGAAAAAGGATGCCAGGAGAGATGGCAAAGGATGCTGATCTCGCATTGCCAGAGGAAGTAAAAAGGGCTATGTTTGAATGTCTTGATCGCTTTCATCAAGAATTGGAGATTCGTTCTAAGGCAATGGATCAAATTCTGTTAATCTTCGCTGTTATTCAGCCAAACACTTTGGTTGTTGCAACAGAAGAAGAACTTCGGAAGTATATTCTAAATTTGACTCAGATTTTCGATGAATTCTCTGATGAAGATAGCAGTGTGGAAATTAGATGACTTCGGAGGCATTTGGAAGCTGCCAAAATCAACGTTGAAGAGACAAAGAAATGGACAGCATTGCAGTTTCTAGAGTTTATTGTGAAATGGGATTTTTGTGAATCTTTGCCAAGCTTGTCACTGTGTTTGAGATTATTTTTGACTGTCTGTGTGTCTATTGCTTCATGTGAAAGGAGTTTTTCCAAATTGAAATTGATAAAAAATTTCTTTCCCTCGACCATGAGTCAGACAAGATTGACAAAGCTGGCTTTACTTTCAATTGAACATGAATATGCAAAGAAGGTGAATTTTGATGGTCATTGATCAATTTGCAGAAATTAAGGCCCGAAAGCAGAGACTGTGAATCCTCTCTATTTACCTTTGAAGAATAGGCTGAGCGTTGAGACTGGATTTCCTGTGTTTTTTGTATAAAATAAAATGCAGTATTACCTGTTCACTGAATTTTTAATGTCCTGCATTTTTCTTATTTCCAATTTGCTTATGACAGTACTGTACTGTTTAAAAATCTACTTGCAAACATAATATATTTTTTTGTGCTTAAATTTTAAAATTATTTATGGGGGGTGCCAAAGGAAGGATCCGCCCCGGGTGCCAAATACTTTAGGTACGGCCCTGAGTTAGACTATTCCATATGTTTACATTTCTATGTATAAATGAATGTGTCCTCTTATTTATCCTAATTCTAATTTTCCTTAGCTTGTATTTATGGCCTCTTCGATTATCATTATTCAGCTCAATAAAGTTTGTAACTCTGCAGTCATATTTGCCAGATGGTATCTTATACAGTTCGATCACATCACCCCTGAGTCGTCTATATGTCAATGTTGGCAGACTCAATTTACGTAGCCTTTCTGGGTATGCGTCGTTCTTTAGATTTGTTATCAACTTTGTTGCTCTGCGTTGAACATTCTCAATCATGGTTATATACTTTTTATATTTTGGTGACAAAACTGCATTTGCACATTCAATGTGTGGCCTCACGAGAGATTTATATAGAAGTAAGAATGTTTCATTATCTAGATACGTGTACGTTCTCCTAATCAGGGCCATTATAAAGTTGGCTTTATTAACCTTTATAGTTATGTAATGTTGAAAGTTTAGTTTGTTGTCAATAAACACTCCAATATCTTTCTCTACAATGGATTGTTTCAATTCACTGTTATTTTCCCCCATCACATATGTTTTATTTACTAGTTTTGTGTTTCCGATTCTCATTGTCTTACACTTGTCCGGGTGGAGTTTCAACAGTGAATTATCTGTCCATTTCATTATATTTCATGTCTTCTTGGAGTTTATCACAATCCTCATTGTTGTATATTGCTTTGAAGATTTTTGTATCATCTGCATAAAGGTAGATATCTGAGGCTTGGGCAACTTCTGGCAAAGTATTTATGTAAATAATAAACAAAATAGTGCCAAGCACTGAACCCTGAGGTACTCCTGAAATTACTGGCTGTCACTCTGAGAATTCCTCATTAATCATATGGTATCATAGATACATGGTATCGCAAATGGTACCTTTATTTCATAATTAAATATAAATTATTAATTTATTGGATTAAATAACTACAAAATTGCCTCGGGATTGGCGACATAGCTTATTGGAAATGGAAATAATTGCCATCCATAAAACTCACATAACAACAAGAAAAATGTATTATTTCATATCAAAATTTTCCATTGCTGACTCAAGAAAATTACTTCGAGAGAAGAAATAATGAAAACACAAAAATTGGACGTCTGGGGACTTTGTAAAGTTAGCGAAATTTTAAGACAGAAGGAATTTATATTAGCTCATCTCAGAGCTGCTCAGTTTCCAGCGATGTTTTAGGCAAGGGAGAAGTGCTTAATCTTCCTATAAGTTCTGAGTGAACACCTAATAATATAAAACTAATAACACAAAATGATAGGCCTATTCCTTCAGGTATTTAGGTATAGTGAATTGCCTATATTAATTAAACCGGGTGAACTCGTTGTGTAACTCCATTGTCTATATCGAAAGTGGGGCGCGATAGGCAACCGCGCGCCCTACAACCAGAAGCGAGGCCCACCGAAATAATAAGGTATGGTATTTTCCTTTTTTACCATTAAGCGGCGCTAAATACCGAAGGCATATAAATTAAACATTAACCCAAAAAACACCACGTAAGAAGGTCTTTGAAAACCTCCACAAACAACTTTTTAACGAAAAGATGTAGGGCTTTTGTCGTTAACTCTCTACCAATATCTGCTGGAAATTTTCAACGGATGAGGGTAACGGCAATCAACCATAACCCTATATAGTTTTTTATACCTTCATTACAGTGGATTTGAGATATATTAAATGAATTAGTTTTATCAGGATTAATAAAAAATATACAGGGTGGTCGAAAAGTCCCTGTCTATTTTGCTGAAATAATAGTATTTTAGGATAAAAATGTAGTAACATAATTAGATGTATATTTATTTATCAAGCTTAGGTCTAAGATTCGACGTGAGTACCTATCATCATTTTCTCTGCAAATCTCAAATCTGTCCACTGCATTGAGGAGCACCTTCTCAAGCATATGGGTTCACAGATCCTGCAGATTTGTAACTCTTGTTTGGTAAACCTCAGACTTTATAAAGCCCCACGCAAACAAGTCTAATGGTGTTAAATCCGGAGATTGTGCTGCCAAGGGCCTGTTTGCACCACGTCCAATCCAGCGATTTAGTAAGAGCTCATCAAGGTACGCCTGAACGATGTTTGCGTAGTGACATGGAGCTCCATCTTGTTGAAAGACAACAATGTCGAGAATGCCATCTGAACGAAGCTGGGGTTCAAGAAACTGCTGAAGCATGTCAAGATAAATTGACCCCTGTTACCGTAGCTTCTGCAAAGAAAAAAGGTCCGTAAATTTTCGATCATGTCCAGGCCCGGATCAAGCCCATCACGGGCCCTGTGCAAGCGGTCGAACTGAAGTTTTCCTATTTCCCACAAAACGTTCATATCAAGTCAAATACAATGCTTGACCAAAACAAATGCAAAAAAACTTCACTTTTTCTACGTGAAAGTCACAATATGATAATAAAAACCCACTCTAATAGACAGAGTTTATTTCCACAACAGTTTCGATGCCCACTGGCATCCTCTTGTGCATCGAAACTGTTGTGGAAATAAACTCTGTCTATTGGAGTGGGTTTTTATTGGTTGTGTTATATATATAAGAAAAAGCAGTACATTCAATATCAACTATGTTTCAAGCACAAGGAATCAGCGGAAACTGATTGATAATGGTCATCTATTTGTTAGAGAGAAGGCAAGTGGACAAAAAGTATTTTGGAAATGCGATAAATTTTACAAAAAGCGTTGTCGGGCACGCTTTCATTCAGAAAATTGCTCAATTACCAAACGAGTTGGAGAACACAATCATGCAGGCAATAGTGCTCGTGTTGAAGTAACCAAGGTTCTCAATGCAGTGAAAGAGAAAGCTCGCACGACTCAAGATGGGACTCATTGTATTGTAACACAAGCCTACATTGGGTTTTCTCGAGCAGTCGTCGACCAGATGCCCCCTACAGAATCTTTAAAGAAGACAATCCAAAACACTCGAAATCAAGCGGGACAAGTGCCTCCCAATCCAGCGACTTTAAATGATTTGAACATTCCTCCTGAATACCGAGTGACACATTCAAATGAACCTTTTCTTTTGTTCGACAGCAACGATGGCCCAAATAGAATCTTGATATTTTCTACTCAGCGAAATCTACAGTTCTTGTCTAATTCAAGATGTTGGTATGCAGATGGAACTTTTAAGACTGTTCCACCCTTATTCGAACAACTCTATACAATACATGGAGTCATAAATGGTGATATTATTCCTGTTGTTTATGCGTTATTGACTCGAAGAAATGAAAATACTTACAGCAGACTTTTAGTGGAACTAAAACATTTGTAACCAAACTTGTCACCTACGACGATTATGACAGATTTCGAGCTTGCAGCGATCAATGCCTTTAGTGCAGCCTTTCCAGACTGTCAACAAAAAGGTTGCTTTTTTCATTTCTCTCAATGTATTTTTTGAAATCTTCAGACAAACGGACTGCAGTAATTGTATGAAAATGATGCAGAATTTGCATTGAAAATGCACATGATCCCAGCCATCGCATTCGTGCCACTTAATGACGTAGTTCGTTGTTTTGAAGATTTGTGTGATAATAATAATTTTAGAGAGGAAGCTCAGCCAGTTTTAGATTATATGGAAGATACGTGGATTGGCCGCCCTGATCGCCCTGATCGCCCTGATTCGCCGACCTCCTCGCTTTGCCCATGCATTATGGAACTGCTTTGATACAGCCCTACAAGGTGCTCCTAAAACAAATAACTCATGCGAAGGATGGCACCGAGCATTCAGCGAATTAATTGGGGCTTCTCATCCAATGATATGGAAATTCATAAAAACCATAAAAGACGAACAAAGCAGAAACGAAGGAAAAATAGAACAATATGTCGCCGGTGCAGAAATTCCTCCTTCTAAGAAGAAATATAGAGATGTTGCAGCAAGAATCCAGCGCATCGTAAATGATTATGAAAATCGCGAAGTACTCGATTATTTACGAGGTATTGCTCACAATTTTGGTTTCTAAATTTTACAAGTTCTGCATTTAATTAATTTTTCTTATTTTTATGTTTCTATTATTCGTTATTTTTATTCGTTTACTAATAGTAATGATTAATAATAAGTAACAAAATTTTATATATTATTAATATAAATAAATGTAAATAAAAATAATTGCTATTTACTTTTTTTTCCTTCAAATAAAATATTATACATTAACTAAAATAATATATATTTCTATGGTGTGGCGATGTATTTTCCTTGCGATCAAAATTCCTAGCGATTAAAATTCTTTACGATGTAATTTCCCGGCGATAAAATTTCTGGCGATGAGATTTCTGGCGATGAAATTGCGGCGATGAAATTTCCGTGAATCGGTTCACTTGGAGTTTTGGGAATCCACTCCAGTATCTGCGGTACAAATAGAGCAGTGGACAAAATCAGACCCTATTCCGTCTAGGGTCATCCATTACTGCTCAGTTGGTTGGCCTACTAAGGTTGAAAGTGAATTACAGCCTTTTTATCATTTATCAACGTCAGTCTGGACTCCCGATCCAAAATGGCTGTCTCTTATGGGGCCACAGAGTGATAATTCCGAATGAAGGCAGGTCGAATTTAGTGAAGGAACTTCACGCTGAACACATGGGTGCAACAAAAATGAAAGAGCTGGCGAGAGCTTATTTCTGGTGGCCCGGGTTAGATGGAGAACTCGAATCATTGATTCGTACGAAGGGATAAACAGAGCAACGCGGTTGTTCGTTGGGTTTTGGCTAAACGAGAGCATAGTTATTCATATCTGACTAAATCATTGGTGCTAAGTTTAATTTGGTGATGTTTCTAAGGTGACAAATGGGGTAGATCGGTAGAAAGTTGTCAGTAACTAATAATAGTTAAGGGTAATGTCTATAGCTTCTAAATTAGTAAAGTTAGAGAGAGTTAGGTAGGCTGGTTTGTGGGACGCAGGAAATCTATGGTAGGCCCTAAAGAATATCTAATTCAACGCACCGGTAAGTGCCTTTGTTTGTTGTTTAGAAACCTAGTAACTTAGCGGGGTCACGGACCCCAAGCTATTACAGCCTCAAACAACATCACTCTCAAAAAAGGCAAATGATTATCTAGTGGATGCTGGCATAGGACCTGAACAGCTTGAAGACATTGCAAATAAACCTCTCATGGAAAAGATAAGCACCATTAAAAGAAGGTATAACAAGTAAAGAGCAGAAGAAAAGGAGAAGAACTGGGAAGGGCACAAGTTCAGCAAAGTATACAAAGAGGACGTGCTGAACAGAGCATACATAGAGAGGGATAAAACCGTAGAGTTCCTGGTAAGAGGGGCACTGAGACCAGAAGATGAACGGCTGGTGATGGCAGCGCAAGACCAGGCACTACGGACAAACTGGTTCAAAAGGAATATTGAGGGCAGAAATGAAAGTGAGATGTGCAGATTGTGCTCAAAGAGCCCAGAGACTTTGAGTCACATTCTTTCGGGGTGTGAAATACTGCACAGAGGAAACTACACATACAGACACAATGCAGTCTGCAAGCTAATCCATTTCAAGCTGTGTAAGAAATATGAAATAAGGCTAGAAACAGAAAAACACTGGGAACATATTCCACAAGGAATAGAAAACAATGACAAAGTGCTGCTCCTATATGATCACGAGATACCAACTGACATCAGGGTATCAGGATGCAGACCAGACATAGTTGTGAGAGAGAAGGAGGGAAACAAGTGCCTCTTGGTGGAAGTAGGAGTCCCAGCAGACTGGAATGTGGCGAACTATGAAAGGGAAAAGGTCTTAAAATACCAGAGACTCAAACACGAAATAAGGAGAATGTGGAATGTGGAACCTGAGATCATCCCAATAGTAGTGGGGGCAACAGGGGCAGTAAAGAAATCCACAGTGGAGTTCCTGAAACAACTGCCCATAAGTGTGACATCTGGAGAAGTTGTAGGGGAGATATTACGATACAGCACCTCTATCTTACGCCTAGTACTAGGCTGTACCTAAAAATTCCTTAGGGTTAAGGTTTAACCCCGGAAGTAAAAAACTCTCTCCATCTGGAGTAGGAAGGAAAAAAGAAAAAGACACTACATACACATGCATTTTACATTACACAACCTTCAAAATTAAAAAAAAGGTATGGTGACCCTCAGACACCTCCGTTTCGGCTCTCCTCTTCTCATATAGGGGTGGATGGGGCATAAGAACATAAGAAATTTTTATAGTGGGCACACTAGGGGCCACTTCGGCCCATCGAGGTGGCTCCACTATGCAGGCCTGGATTAACCATTAAGCAAAATAAGCACGTGCTTAGGGCACCAAGGGAAGGGGGCACCACAGAGTTTTAATAAAATAAAATTAATAAATAAAATTAAAAAACAGGTTATATTTAATATAATTGTGGGGTCTGGCCTGGAGGATGGCCTGGAAGAAAACTGAATTTTTAATCTATTATTTCACATTCAGCACTTATTGAGTCTTAATGTCTTGTCAGTTAGACAATGGAAGGGTCGAGGGGGAACCATTGTTGGACTGTGCTTAGGGCATCAGTTGGCCTTAATCCGGCCCTGCCACTATGTAAAAACTGCCTGTACATTGGCAACAACCAATTTTTACAAAACTAATTAATTATCAATTTAAAACTAATTAATTATCAATTTAAAACTAATTAATTATCAATTTAAAACTAGAGATAGAATCTCTGGATCCAGAGGACCAAAGTCATAATAGGCTACTAGAGGACAATGATTATGTTTATGTCTATGTTTATGTTTTATTCAAGTGATTACTTATTATGCTTATTCCTTTTTCAGAAGACCGTTGTCATTGTTTGACTTTATATAAATAAATAAATGATTACAAAGAGTTGGTTCTCATTTATGACAACGGTCTTCGGTACAAATGACTGATTAATTAAATAAATAATAAAATAAGTCTACATACGTGGTAAATTCAAGCAACTGTCAACCACCCCAACCTAATTAAGCAACTTCAACAAACGCCATCCACAATGCCTGCCGTAGAATGCCCTATCACAGGTTGTACCTATGTCACAGCAGACCTGGACCCAGCCATTGTAGCCGCACTTATAACAGCCCACTGCACGACCCATGTCCCAAGCCCGACAGTCTCTGCAAAGGTTGAGAAAGTAAGACGGCCAACCATTTCGGCTGCAGGTACCAGTGAAGACTGGGCATATTTTTATACCATGGTAGCCAGGGTTATCCTACACAATATGCGACAAGACCGCGACGAAACTGTGCGCAGTTTTGGAGCCCGTCTTCGTGGTCAGGCCGGAGTCTGCAAATTTCTTGTTGAATGCCCAAGCTGCAACAACAACGTAAATTACACTGACCCCATCCTTCGCGACGTCCTTACCCGCGGAATTGCTGACCCGGAAATACAACTGGAACTCCTCGGCAACAGTAACCAGGAGATGACCCTGGAAGACGTCTTTCAGTTTGTCGAGGCGAAGGAAGCAGGCAAGCGCTCAGCATCACGACTGCTGGACTCCCATGCCGTGGAGGCCGCAGGCAGCACATACAGGAGAAGTAAGCAAATACCCCCACAAGACAAAAATGCCCCTTGTTCATATTGTGGTAAAAAAGGACACGGCAGAAGAGCCCCAGTCCACATACGCAAGAAGGATTGCCCTGCGTACAACCACAAATGCAAAATTTGCAAGCGCGACAGCCATTGGGAATCCGTATGCAGGAGCAAAGACAAGGACAAGAGCCTTTCAGCCACTCCTAATAAAGCTGATGAGTGCGAAGGTGCGGTATTTGATCTTCTCTGCGCCACAAGCAACACTTCCGAGCCACATAAGAAAAGAGCAATCGCCCTCGACCATCACATTTACAATGAACTATCGGACATGTATCAAGGAGAACTCACAACCACAGCCACACATCAACCTGACAGTCAGGACTCTCCCCGAAGACTACGAGGCGCTTGGGGCAACCCTCAATGCCCACCCAAAAACCGTGGTACTGCCTGCCATGGCAGACACAGGCTGTCAGAGCTGCCTCACCGGTATCAAGGTTATCCACCGCCTCGGGCTTCTCCAGTCTGACCTCATCCCTGTGACCATGAAGATGCACGCCGCCAACAACAAGGGCATCAAAATCCTTGGCGCAGCCATACTTCGCCTCACTGGCAAGGATGAACAGGGCCAACAAGTAGAAACGAGACAGGTAACATATGTGACAGATTCTTCTGACAAGTTCTTCATCAGCAGAGAGGCATGCGTTTCACTCGGCATTATCTCGGGAAGATTCCTACAGTGGGGGAAGTCCAACTGGATCCAGCACAATACTGTAACAACAGTGCCAGCACGCCACACAGTGACAGCGGACTTGTAACTAACTGTGACTGTCCAAGACGCCAACATCCTCCATCACCTCCAATCGAGCTACCGCTACCCGCTGTTGCGGCGAACCAGCAAAAGCTCAAGGAATACCTGCTGGACTATTACAAATCAAGCACCTTCAACACTTGTGACCACCAAGCGCTGCCCATGATGGACGGCCCCCCAATGAAATTGATGGTGGACCCCAATGCCAAACCAGTCGCACATCACACCCCCGTCCCAGTACCAATCCACTGGCAGGAGGACGTGAAGGCTGGCCTCGACCAAGATGTCAGACTGGGTGTCCTTGAACCAGTACCCGTTGGTGAGCCCGTAACCTGGTGTCACAGAATGGTGGTGTGCGCCAAAAAGAACGGAAAACCAAGGCGTACCGTTGACTTTCAACCCCTCAACGCTCACGCCACCCGCGAAACACACCACACTCAATCGCCATTCCACCAGGCCAGATCAGTACCGCAAGGCAAAAAAAAACAGTGTTTGATGCATGGAATGGATATCACAGCGTACCAATCTGTGAAGAAGACCGCCACTTGACCACCTTCATAACGCCCTGGGGTCGCTACCGTTACAAAACCGCTCCCCAGGGTTACATTGCATCTGGTGACGGTTACACAAGAAGGTACGACGAAATTGTATCGAGCATCCCTAACAATACAAAGTGCATTGACGACGTCTTGCTCTGGTCAGACACAGTGGAGGAGAGCTTCTTCCAGGCCACCCAGTGGCTTGACACCTGCGGCAGACACGGAATCACACTGAACCCCGACAAGTTTGTGTTCTGTCAGGACAAGGTTGAATTTGCAGGCTTCGAGATCACATCTGACAGTGTCCGACCCTGTAAAAAATACCTCAAAGCAATCCTAGAGTTTCCATCTCCAAAGAACATCACCGACGTTCGATCATGGTTCGGGCTCATCAACCAGGTGTCGTATGCCTTCAGCATGGCCAAGAGGATGCAGCCGTTCCGCCTACTTCTGAAGCCAGGAACACCTTTCAAGTGGGATGACGAATTGGAAACCATCTTCGAAGAATCAAAGGATGTCATCATCACAGAAATAGAGGAGGGCGTTAAAATTTTTGACAAAACCAAGCCCACATGCCTCGCCACAGACTGGTCGAAAACAGGCATCGGCTACTGGCTACTTCAGAAACACTGCACCTGTACACGAGTCGAACCCTTCTGCTGCCATACTGGATGGCGTGTCACATTGGTCGGCAGTAGATTCACTACCTCAGCTGAGTCCCGCTATGCACCAGTAGAAGGAGAAGCACTTGCTGTCGCCGATGCCCTTGACAAGGCGAGGTACTTCGTGCTGGGATGCGAAGACCTAATAATTGCAGTGGACCACAAACCTCTCCTCAAAGTGTTTGGTGACAGATCCCTAGAGGACATATCTAATACACGCCTCAGAAACTTGAAGGAAAAAACCCTCAGGTACCGCTTCCGGATGATCCACGTACCAGGCGCGAAACACAAAGCTGCTGACGGGGTGTCACGATACCCCACTGGCGACCCCATACCACTGACACTCCCCGATGACGTAGCAGCCATCCATCAACCATGCGAGGGAACGGCGTTCTTTCCCCCCCCACCTTCCTAGCCGGCATACGGACATCACTGACAGATGGTAATGGCATGGAAGCCTGCGTCATTTCTGCAGCCGCATCAACACTCAACTCGCTGAGCCTGGCATCAGTGACATGGGATCGAGTACGCACCGCCACGACCAGCGATGAAGTCATGAATAGTTTAGCCAATGTCATAGAGTCCGGCATGCCTGAATCCCGCCATGCACTCCCTGCACAGCTGCGGGAATATCACCAGTTTCGCGACGACCTCCGCACTGTTGACGGCGTGGTAATGTACAGGAACCGCACGGTTATCCCGCCGGCCCTCAGGCAAGAAGTACTGGCTTCACTCCACTCAGCTCATCAAGGTACTTCATCCATGATCTCCAGAGCAGAAGACTCCATTTTCTGGCCTGGCATCACACCAGCCATCACAGCACTACGGGCTAGCTGCAACCACTGCAACCGCATGGCACCAACCCAGCCCAGCGCTCCACCCACTCCACCAACATCACCAGAATACCCCTTCCAGTGCGTCTGCGCGGACTACTTCCACTACAAAGGAGTAAACTACCTGGTCGTGGTGGACAGATACTCTAACTGGCCAATAGTAGAGAGGTCATCAGATGGTGCTGCTGGACTCATCGCCTGCCTCCGACGGACCTTCGTCACCTTCGGCATCCCCGACGAACTGGCTTCCGATGGGGGCCCTGAATTTACCGCAGCAGCCACACGGCAGTTCCTCAAAAACTGGGGCGTACACCACCGACTCTCATCAGTGGCTTTCCCTCACAGCAACTGTCGGGCAGAAGTTGGTGTCAAGACAACGAAACGCCTAATAACCGACAACACTGGACCAAACGGCGACCTCAACACCGAAAACTTTCAACGGGCCATGCTTCAATACAGAAACACGCCGGATAGAGATACAAAACACTCCCCAGCAATGTGTGTATTCGGCCGCCCTATCCGGGACTTCATTCCAATCCTTCCCGGCCGATATAAACCACACGACACGTGGCGTGAAAACTTGGCCACCCGAGAAGAAGCTCTGAGGAACCGCCACATGAGGGGAGCAGAACGCTGGTCAGAGCACACCAAGAGACTCCCACCACTAGCAGTCGGAGACCTTATACGCATCCAGAACCAGGTCGGTCCACACGCCCGTAAATGGGACAAGACAGGTGTAGTAGCCCTGTTCAAAAATCAACTTTTTCTTATTTTCATAGGTTTCTGTACTTTTTCCCATGCTTTTTGACCTGAAAAGGCCGAAAATCACAACCATTTTGACCTAGGTTGTTGGGAAGCATTGCCGCATGGAGCTTTAAGTTTTCTGCCTTGAAATCGGCCAAAAGCACCAGTTCCGGGGTCCCTTGAATCATGTTTTGCACTATAACTTTTTATCTAAACAAGATAGAGCAACAAAATAGGCACCAAATTAAAGTGTTTTTAATCCTCTTTCTAACTTATACAATTATGATAGTCTTGGAACAAGAAATGGCACATTGGTACATACAAAGATTTCAGAAATATCACAAAATTCGTTTTCTCACACTCAAGGCAGACAAGGCGCCTTATTCATGACACAAATTTGAGATTAACATTTTGTCACAAGTCTAATCGATCAAGAAGTGAAAGCATTACATGATGATTAATTTCATAATGACATTTACACAGTCAGTTGTTGAGAGTTTGTTTCTTGAAGTTGTCAAAGCGGCGTCTGTTGAACTCCACAGCTTGAAGGAGATAGTCCCTTTGCTTGGCATCTGTTGTTATGACATTTGCAAAGTCGCTCATCATCTTGACACCACGTTCAGCAATGTCATTCACCGCTTTCAGATTCTTAACATAGTCCAACGCTTTTCTGTAGTCCTCATTCTGTGGCCAAGACGTGACAGGTTCCAGAAGCCACTCGGATCCAATGTTCAGTGTGTCCAGCAGGAAATGTGATTCTGGGCCAATGAGATCAACCAGGGTGGTCTTAGCTGTGACTCTCTGGAATAGAGGCTTTCCTGTTCTGAAGCTGTCTGGCTTCTCAGTGGCATGTAACTGGGCAGCAATGTCGTGCTTCAATGTGTCACTCAATCTACTGCTGAACAGGGCAAATGGCACGACTTCCTGCGTCAGGTACCATTTGTGGTTTTCCATCTTATTAAGTACTGCATCAGCAAGCTCTGGGTCAGTTTTCTTGTACTTCAACATGTCCTGGATTAGACTTAGATCATTCACGGGAGCATCTGCAGCAGACATTGACATCATCCATACAGGAGTGTAGAACAGCGCAAGGAAGGTGTTGAGTCTTTCCAGCTTTGATACAGTGTCTTCGTCGTACTCAAGTTGATCTGCAAACATCAGCATTTTCATGGAGTACAGGTTTCTGGCCATCCATCTGGCCTGATGAATGGCGCCTGGTCGACTCCAGTGAATACCTCGAGGAGGCGTTCCTCCAAGAACAATGACTGTCAGTTCAGCCATTTCCCTGTAGTCGGCTCTTGGAAGCCTTTCTGCTGTTAGAATGTCTTGGAGTATTTCTTCACTGTTCTTCTTCTTTTCCTTCAGCCATTTGCTGTTGATAGCCAGCATCTTTGGGTTTTCCTTGGACAAGTCCGTCCAAACATCCTTCAGATGCTCAAACCAGGGATTATCTGGCCCCTTCACCTTCCCAAACAGCTTCTCCCAAACTGCTCCTACTAGGATTTCCAGGATGTGATGTCGACAGGCCAGATAAAACACCTTTTTGTTCAGCATTTTCTCTAGCAGTTTGGCAGCTCCTCTGTGAACTCCACTGTTACTGGATGTAGTGTCAAAAACAAGGGCAGTAACATTATCCGTAAGTTCCCATGTCTCCAGTAAATCCATTGAAGCCTCAGCCTGAGCTGTGCCAGAAGAATTGTCGATGACAGGTACTCCAATAACTTTCCTTCAGTGTATGAAGGTGGACCAGACACTAGCACAGCTAAAGTCTCTGAGGTACTTCCAGGTTCACTGCCCAAGACATCTTTGAGCAACTTTCCATCCCAGTGTAAGGCAGCGTAGTGTGGGGGTTTTCACAAAACTTGGACATGTGACTCTGGCTGATATTATACCTGGACAGCATTCTGTTCGCGACGTGTTGTTGAGGTTGAGATGAGGAAGTTATCCAGATCAGCCCCTCCAGCTTTCAGGGTGGCAGAAACCATGGCAGTAACTTGATTGTCTGATAAACCAAGACGATCAGCTGTATTGCAGATGACATCACATTCCATGACCTTCCTTGGAAACGTCAAAGTCACACTAGTCACAGTGTCTTGATGGTGAGAACATCCAGGACGAGGTTGATGGTAATCCATGTCCTCTGTGTTAGCGTCGTTGTCAGCTGAGTCACCCCAGGTAATGTCATCCACATGAACAACTGCCTCTTGTTCTACTGCAGCTGTAAAATAGTACAACATGTTAAGACAGTAATTGTTAAGTACATGCTAAAAATCGCAATGGAGTAAAACTTAAAACTTTTTGTAACGTTCAAAGTAATTAGTTTTACCTTGTGCTTGTCTATGCTGCAGTCTTTCATTCCTCGCTGCTTGCTGCAGGGATCTTGTCTCAAAAATCTTGTCATGACCAGACATATGACCTTTCCTCTCAGTCTTTTGGTCTTCGTAGAACCTGATATCCTCATCTTTCTTCTCTCTGGATAACAGTCTGTTGTTCTGTATTTCCTGGATTGCATCTGGAGCTCCTATATCGAACAGGCTGTCTAATTCCAGCACAAATGCTCCTCTTTTTCCCCCAGGGTTACTTGCTCTTCCTTTGCTTTTCACCAGAGCACGATGTTTCTCATGTAGTTTCATGAAGAGCTTCATTGCGTTGTACTTGGTCATTGTCTTGATCCTAGCCATCTGCCAGAATGGGATGATAGATTCAACTGTTTCATATGCAAGGTCTTGAACCATGGGCCTCCCTGCATTTTCCGGTAAATTCTGAAGATTAAGGAAATACTGGAACGCCTGTCTGTTGGTGGGAAGCTGGGAACCACTGATAAAAGCTGAAGGGTATCCAACCAGGAAAGTTTCAGTGAGAGATCTGGTAGATGGCCCAGTTAACACCTGCCTGTGGACAGTACGTGGAGGTTCTGAGATATCAACTGTGCGCCCACGGAGCTCCCTCAACTCCTTGCTTAATGCCATTGTGAAGTTGTAACTTGTAGATGGTTTTCTAGATTCTGATTGAGTTTCTGTTGTTTCCTGAAAAATGATAGATAATTATTATTATTATTATTAATTATTATTTATTTATTATTATTATTATTATTATTATTATTTATTAATTTTATGCTCTTTCATTTGATACCTAATTTGTTGCTCTATCTTGTTTAGATCAAAAGTTAAAGTGCAAAACATAATTCAAGGGACCCCGGAATTGGCGCTTTGGCCGATTTCAAGGCAGAAAATTTAAAGCTCCATGCGGCAATGCTTCCCAACATCCTAGGTCAAAATAGTTGTGATTTTCGGCTTTTTCAGGTCAAAAAGCATGGGAAAATGTACAGAAACCTATGAAAATAGGAAAAAGTTGATTTTTGAACAGGCCTACAGGTGTGGTCATCGAAGTCAGGCAGTTTGACCAGTACGTGGTTAGGGTCGATGGATCTGGGAGGGTAACTGTAAGGAACAGGAAATTCCTTAAAAAATATGAACCCTTCAGCACACCTGCTCCAAAGATGACCATATACCAACATTTGAAGAACTTCCAAGCGGTGCCCACCAACAGCCCACCTGCTGCACCACCTACACCTGCCAGGTCAGCACCAGGACCAAAGACACCCGCTTCACCCCGTAGTCCGACACGGTCCAGCCCACACGTTGAACGCAGGCGCCCGACCCCTGAAGAGACCACACCCACCACCCAAGAAGACATGTCAACGCCGCCCATCGACATACTACCACCTGCACCCCCTAGGTCAATGGGTACGGCACCCCAAACTGCAACTCCACTAAGGCGTTCGAACCGTACCAGACGCCCCCCTAACTGGCATGAAGACTACCATATGAATCAAGAAGAGTAACCAATCAAGTATGCTTTAAATTAAGGGCACTGGCAAAATAAGGTTTAGTCTTTATCCGTAAACATACAAATTTTTTTTTTTTTGCCATATTATCCTTAATAATCTTCTTTATAAAACTACTGGCTCAAAGACTTGGGGGGAGAGATAGAGTACAGCAAACTTTACACTTTACTTACTAAGAACTTTATATTGTGTTCCCAATACAGCTGTAACCTCATTACTGTACTATTACTTTTGTCAGGAATACCGTTGTACAACCCTTATTTTAATATACGATTCAATCTCTCGCTGAACTCTCTAATTGTATTGTAATATGTTTGATTGGATATAATGCACTGTATAATTCCATAAGTATTTATATTTTAGTTTCTACAGTATCGTATTCATCATGATGTAATGGCAAAGCCTTATGTTCTCATATTACTCTTAAATAAACTAGTATCTATGTTTTCCTATTAAAGTACTATACTGTATTCACTTTATAAAACAATATAAGTCTTCGCACTACTGTACTGCAATTACCTCATATCACATCTAGTATCAAAGACTTGGGAGGAGATAGAGGACAATGATTATGTTTATGTTTATGTTTTATTCAAGTGATTACTTATTATGCTTATTCCTTTTTCAGAAGACCGTTGTCATTGTTTGACTTTATATAAACAAATAAATGATTACAAAGAGTTGGTTCTCATTTAGCTACTATCCACAAATATGTTACACTCTATATCTATTTATAGCTGACATGCAAATATATCAGATCCAAAGAATCCAGTCAATTTCATTACGGTACCCATCAATACCAGTACCTTGCCAACCAAAAATAAGTCACAGTCCGTATCAATTGCGGACCAAGTCACAATTTACAACCATATACATTACAATATATATACTTAGGAGGAAAAGTGTCGGTGTGGCTGTAAAGACTGTACAGTAATGTAGAAATGTGTGTGCACCCATTTTGGGTCTCCCATTTAAAGGTGTTTGTGGGGCAAGTGAAGATCATGAGTTTTTCAGTACCTCACGGTACTATGGGGGGCACCGCTCAGCAGAGGAATCTCCTTAAATGGGGTGTGTAAGGACAGAGAGTATCCCCTAACCCAAGATACTTGTGTTGAGCTGTGGGACTTATCACCTAATATATAAAACACATAATATATATGAAGCACATAATATATATGAAATAAACTAGTACCATTCATGCAATAAAAATGGGCTTAAACACTATCACCAGATGTCCCTTGAAGACATCAAACTATCCAACCTTCTTTTGAAAGAATCAAGTGTATCTGAAGTCACCACTTCTTCTGTCAGACTGTTCCAAAACTTAATTACTCTGTTTGGAAAACTATGTTTTCTTAAATTTGTTCTACATCTTGGCTTAAATAATTTCATACTATGACCTCTAGTCTGGTTATTGTGATCTTTAATGAAAAGAGACTCAAATCTGTCTTTTCCAACCCTTTTATCATTTTATACACCTCTATCATATCACCCCTTAACCTCCTCCTTTTTAATGAGAACATGTTTAGATACGCCAGTCTTTCCTTATATGTCAATTGTCTTAGAGATGGGATCATTCTTGTTGCTCGTTTCTGTACTTTTTCCAGTTTTTCAATATCTTGTATCAAATAGGGACTATTAAATTGAATACAGTATTCGAGGAGGGGTCTCACATATGAAATGTATAGTTGCTTTATAATATTGGGTGATTTGTATTAAATGTGTCTCTGCATGAGATTGAGTCTAGCATTTGCTTTATTTCTGATTACCATACAGTGATTTGAGGGTTTAAGTTCATTAGTCACAGACACCCAAGTCTTTCTCTTTATCATCATTTTTAATCCAAATTCCATTCATATTGTATTCAAATTCTGGATTTTTTGGCCCAATATGCATAACATTGCACTTATCAACATTAAATCTCATCTCCCACTTATCTGCCCAGGCTGTTACTCTGTCTAAGTCTTTTTGTATTGTCATTGCTCCTGCTACTGACTTAACATTATGGCCTAATTTTGTATCATCAGCAAATTTTGAAGTTTTAAATGATAGGCCTTTCTCTAGATCATTTATATGGACAACAAAAAGCAGAGGTCCCAGCACAGACCCCTGTGGGACTCCGCTCAATACGGGTCTCCAAGTAGACTTATTTCCATTTAGATGAACTCTCTATTTTCTGTTTCTCAGCCATTCTTCTATCCAGTCAGCTATATGACCTCTTATACCAACAATCTTGCATGAGGAACAGTATCAAATGCCTTTGCAAAGTCTAAGTATACTATATCTACTGGCTCTTTATTGTCCAAATGCAATAGGACTCCATCCTAAAATTCAATCAAGTTGGTTAGACAGGACCTTCCATTTCGAAACCCATGCTGGCTCTCATTTATAAGGTTGCACCCTTCAAGGAACTCAGTAACTTTACCTCTAATGATATTTTCGAGTAATTTGCAAATAAGGGAGGTGAGGCTGATGGGTCTGTAGTTTTTTGCCAACTTTCTATTTCCTTTTTTAAAGATTGGAGCCATTTTTGTATAACTGTTCAGGACCGACCTGCGGTCAACCCCTCTTCTTATATATAAAGCTAGGGCGCTTTTTCGTTATTTCTACATATTCTTTTTCGGGTAAATATTTGGCTGGACACAGGGGCTACATTTTTGATCAAAATTACATTTTTCTAGTGTAGTTTTCTCTGCTTTGTTCGAATCTGATACTCATTTCTTGTGCAAATGAATAGAAACTATTTTTTTTTTACATTCCAAAATACAGTGTTTCTACTCATTTGCACAAGAAATGTGTGTCAAATACCAGAAAGCAGAAAAAACTACACCAAGAAAATGTAATTCTGATAAAAAACTAGCTAATCTAAATTAACTAACCTAACCTAACCACAGAGCACACCAAAATACACTAGAAAAATTTATTTTTTATTTCAACTTCAGGCCATGTCATTTTCGTTTAAACTAACGAAAATATCATTACTTAACCTAACCAATCATCAAGGGTGTACAGTTGACCTAACCGGGCATTCAGTTGGCCTAACAGGTTAATATTGGTTATTTCACCTAAATATCTTCTGATCTTTTCGTATTAGGCACTCACTGTCACATTTCGGGCAAGTTAAGGATGAGAGAATAACGCCGTAATTGATAAAAACATCCAATGCTTTCTCTTCATCTAGGGCACATGACGAATCAAGTTCTCAAAGTCAGAAACCACACGAACAGCACGTCATAATTCTATCACAAACATGACCAAACTAAATCCAATTAGAAAAAAAATAGACAAAACAGAAACCAACCAACTAATTAAGTCGCAGAGTAGCGAAAAAATAGCCCAATCAGGAAAAATATTTTATGAAAAAAAGTACATTATAGCCAAAACAGGAAATATTCACTATAAAAATGTAACTTGTAATTTTTTCTATAATCTTGCATTTCCACGAAAAATGATTAGTACCATCGTAAAGAGCATGAAAAATAGAGCTAGTGAAACACAACCTCTCATTTCTCGTTAGACCCTGTGTCCAGCCAAATATTAACCCTTTTTCGTTATTTACTCGCATATTAAGCCAAACATTTATTAGCAAATATAAAAAAAATTCATGTGCAAGTATAAACTGAACATTTATTAGTAAATATAAAAAGTTCATGCACACAGATAAACCTCACAAATATATTCTAATAGTCGGTATGTAGCCGTAAATAGCGAAAACGAATATAAAAAAAGAATATATTTCACTCTTCGGTGAACCTTTGTGATAATCAGACGTATCTAGATTTGCTTGTAAACAAAAAGGTCAAATATTTATTAGACCCATTTTGAAACTTTTCGGTGAAACTTTGTGGTAATCGAACGTGCCTCGAATTGCTTGTTGACAAAAAGTTCAAATTCTTTATTGAACTCTAGGAACCTTTGTAGTTATAGGACGTACCTAGAATTGCTTGAAAGCAAAGAGTTTAAATTAGATTACTGAAACCAGTTAGTTTAAGGCTTGGTTATACAATTTACACCCTGATTGTGTAACCAGTCCAGTGGTGTAGTGCCGTGGGAACGGCATTCCCTTACTTTTTTTGGTAGATGGAACGGCGTTCCCGCACTATTTCAAATAAATCCGAACTTATAAATCTCTAACGTCATGAAATTTTAATTCCCACCCCTAGAAGAAATATGAGAAAGAATCATTAACTGCTTCATTTCTTTTAGCTTCGACTGAGGCAATGCTAGCCTATAAAGATCTGGTGAAACAGTCACCACGGCGTACCAGTTGTTAACTTTTTTTTAGTTAATCATTCCAGTTGTTAGCTATTTTTATTGATCGTACTGGATGTCGTATATCTAATGACAATGGAAATACTGCATCTTCAACCTTGGAATATATCCTAATATCCAGTGCATATGACCTCAAAATATCCCTGAAATTGGTCAGATTTCAAAAGATTTCCCGGGGGCTTACAGTGCCCCCGGACCCCCAGCTGTATGGGCTCGCCACGCTCGCCATTGTCCCCCCCGCATCTGAGTAACACTTTCAAAATGCGTTCCCTCACTTCTTTATTTAGCACTACACCACTGGTAACCACCAAACTATTAGTCCACTTTTCTTACATTAAGTGCAGAGTGTGTTAATCAAAGGGCCAGGCTTTGCCTGGCTAAGGCTTGGCCAATTAGGCCCATGCCCATATACTAAGATTCATATCTAAAACTTCTATCGATTGCTAATTAAAATTTAGACTATCACTTTCTAATTGTAACCTAGTCTCTGAATAGGATAGGTCCATCGTGTTAGGGTCCTCGGCTCGGCTCAGGCTTTTGCCTAGGCTGAGTTCTGGGGATTCGCCTGGTTCAGATATGGCTACCAGTTTGGATCTCGAGAGGTTGCGAAGTAAAAGGTTGCAAGAATCTGATTCAGAGGAGGATATCTCTCTTGGGTAATGGTTCAGAATAGGGGCACCACCTCAATTTTTGTTTTTTCCCACCAAAACATGCTAAAACCATTGGTTTCCTATTGTTTAGGATGAATGTGACCATTGCCATTACAGTAAATTATTGCTCGAAGTGATTTTACCCCCCCTAACCCCTACTACAATCTGGGGGGACCACCGTGGGAACTGGGGGTTTTGGGGGTATTATTTTACTATTATACCTGTCTAACATCCAGCAATTATTATATGTTTATTAAGTAGATTTTTTAATTCTAAGACACTTTCCTTCTATAGCATTTCCGTTGCAAATGCTTCGTTTTTGAGATATAAAATTTTTTTTGGTGTGTATCTAGTGTGTGTTCGTACATTCGTTTGTGTGTTTGTACGTTCGTTTGTGTGTTCGTTACATGTCTGCCTAATCACTGTGCTCTATCCATTTTGAATTTGAATTACTTTCGTACTGGAATGGAATACTCATTCCACTCATTCAGAAGTATAGCCTATTAGGCCTGGCTCTGTGTTTTATAGTGATTCCTGGGCTGCCTACAAGACTATAAGTGATTTAGGTTAGGTTAGGTCAGGTCAGGTCAATTTTGAAGGTGAAATTTATTTTTCCTGTGGTTTTTGATGTTTTAAATGAATCTGACCTTCAAAACTGTCGGAAATGACTCGTTTTCGATTGCTGGCTGGAGGGAGGGGGGTATCTAAAAAATGAGTCATTTCCGACAGTTTTGAAGGTCAGATTCGTTCAAAACACATCAAAAACCATAGGAAAAACATAAATTTCACCTCAAAAGGGAGATGGGTGTAATACTGTACATTTACCATTTTGGGTGGGGGAACACAGCACAAGCAACAATTTACTGTAATAGCAATAGTCAGATTTAGGTAATTATTCGTTTTTGACCCAGTCTCTTTTTATAATGAGCAAACTTTTCTGGTCAATTTTGAGGTGCTCTGCACGAATCTGCCATCCGTTTCCTGTGCAAATGCGTAGTTTTTGAGATATTGTCATCTTGAAAACTACACATTTGCATAGGAAACAGATGGCAGTTTCGTACAAAACACCTCAAAATTAACCAGAAAAGTTTGCACTCGTCATTTTTGTTTAAACTAACGAATTTAAATGAAAATATCATGACTTAACCTAACCACTCATCTAGGACGTACAGTTGACCTAACCAGTGTCACGTACTGAACTGTCCGCAAAATATTAGGACCGATCAATTTGTGATGCGTGATCTTTACGGGGGCGGAGCCCCCGTACCCCTGAGACCTAAATTATACAAATGATAATGTAATAACATGTGCCAACCTTGCATGGGTAGTCCGCTAAATTTCGCCTGCCCTTAAACTGAAATGATACACGTTTATTTTTAGGATTTTTTTTACGGCACCTAAAGACCTTCTGGTCTTTTCTTAAAATACAAGCACTATTGTATTTAGGGCAGGTCACGGATGTCTTAATTATTCTGTGATTGAAAAAAAGGTCTAAACTCTTGTCTTCATCGAGGGCAATATGGCAGATCACGTCTTCAAAATCAAATATGCATAACTGACACATCATACTTCGTCACAAAAAAACCGAACTGAACAGATGAAAAATTGCTAAAAATGATTCATTTGTAAAACAGGACAAATTGAATTACGCAGAAGTAGCCAGAATCACCAAATAGTTGATATATATATATATTGAAAAAACACCAAAAATAGGAAATATATTTTAATAAAAAAACATATTTTATACAAATTTGCACAAGATAATATATATATTTTCTTATTCAGTTTTGATTGGTTATTCAATATATATTGTTGTTATAGCTGGGTGTGACTGGGTCAAAAAACGAATAATAACCCAGATTTATCCTAAACAACAGGAAACCAATGGTTTTAGCATGTTTTGGAGGAAAAAACACGTGTCATGAAACACATCAAAAACCATGAGAAAAACTTAGGTTTCATGGAAAACCTAACCTAACTAACCTAAAAAATATAAAACCCTATACTGATCAATTTGTGATATGTGATCTTTATGGGGGCTTCGCCCCCGTACCCCCGAGACCTAAATTATACAAATTGGACACTACATTTAAAGGGAGAACATGCGAGCTCTACTAGCGTCACCGCACATCCATCACAGACCGAAGCCATTTTCAAACTGAAGTGAATGAACGATACGATAGTAGGGTTGCCAACTCAAAATTTCCTAGATTCATACCTAAAAATATGTTTTTTTCATAATTTTCCAACTTCGTTTTTTTGACTATGCGACACATGCAATCAACATATTTTAATGAGAGAAACAACTTTGTGTCTCTGGTATTTTTCGAAATTTTGCTTAATTAAGTGGCGCCTGTATTCTGAACCATTACCCTCTCTTGCTCCATCAGTTATTCAGGCTCTTTCTCCTTCTTTACCCCCCCCCCCCCCCCCCCCCCCTCACCAAAGGTTAGGAGTAGAGAGGTGGATGGGCCTTGTGATGCTGGCTGGTGTGGTTGGAGGAGATGTTTCTACCCAATCTGGTCTCCAGGGACTGGGCAATGTTGGGCCTAGCCAGGCTGCTCCTACTGGGCCTATGGCCCATATAGATTCAGAGCTCTCAGACCCAGTGGGGGCATCCTTTTTATATAGAATTACTCCCAAGAAACAAGATAACTCTTTAGCATCAAGACCTTTGGCCTTTAGCATAGCACTAAGGGATTTGCCTTTCCATGGGTTGGGTATGTAGGCACCAGTCTTCCAGAGACACTCTGGCACGGTACAAATAAAAATTACCTTTGCCCTTCCCTCCCAGTTTTTGGGAACTCCCTGGAAGTTGGTCCCATGGGAGGTGGATTGCTCTTTAGTTAACGACACTCATATTGTGCATGGTGTTATAGGACCTATAGATTTTGGAGGAAGATCTACTAGTTATTAAGGGATGAGTTAATTCATAATGATTATCCAGTAGCAAATGTCAGTAGACTTACAAAAAGAATAGGTTCAACATATGTTCCAATTCAACGGTTAAAGTCTCTTTCAATGCACAAGTTCTTCCAGTAAAGCTCTATATAGCTTATATACCATATAGAGTTCATCAGTTTATTCCACATCCAATTCAATGTTTTAAGTGCCAGGTATTTGGTCATGTGGCTAAGTCCTGTAGGTCAAAAACAGTGAGATGTGTTTATTGCTCTGGAAGTCATGTTGTCTCCTCTTGTCCAAAGACTACTAAAATTTGTGCCAATTGTTCAGGTCCCCCATACAGCTAGCTTCAGTGGCTGCTCCTACTTTAGAACAGCACAGGAAATAGAGAGGCTCAAACTTACATCTAATCTCTCTTATAGTGAAGCTAGATCTGTACTTCGAAATCAGGACTCTACTGTAGTCTCGGAAAGAACATTTAAAAGTAATGACTTTCCTGTTCTACCAAAACCTATTGTGTCAAGAGAGGAGACTCAAGGCTTGGATGTGGTGGATCCCTCTCCCCCCCTTCAGAATTCTTGGAATGGGGTTGTGAGGGGGAAGACCTGGCTCGACTATGGCAATGTCCCAGGAGCCACCTAGGGTGGTGGTGGATGGTGGGGGCTGCAGTCTCTGAATCCTTTACCCCTTTTGGACCTATGGCTCTGTCATCAGACATCATTAAAGTTCTATGTTTAAGTTTATTCAGCTTCACCCTTCGGAGTGGTAGTAGTCTCTCCAAGAAGACTTTGAGTACTTTATCCAATTTTGTTTCTTTATTTAATGACTCTTTTCACACTGACCTCAAAACTGACCAGCTAACAAAATTCCTTGATAAACTGAAACCTAAGCCTACACCCAAACAGAAATGTCATGTCCAAATTCGCAAACCCACTTAACATTTCATATCCAAAGGTTTCTAACCTCTTGTTTGCTCAGTGGAATGCTCGCAGTCTCCAATCTAACTTGTCAGAATTTGAACTTTTTATTTATACCAAAAAACCCTATTTAGTGGCAGTTTGTGAGACCTGGTTAACCTCTAGACTCCAGCCTACTTTTATTAATTATACTCAGATCAGAGCAGATAGGGTTGGCCGAGGGGGTAGGGGTTTGCTATTTCTGATTCGTTCAGATTTGTGCTTTTGACCATTACCTCTCTGTCCCTTTCCAGCAGGAGTTCTCGAGGTCCTTGCTTTATCTTTAAAAGTAAACAATGGTACTTTAGATATACTCACAGTTTACAATCCACACCTTTCATTAACCACTATAGAAATTGAACACTATGCTGGTCAACTCGGTCAACAAGCTTTTATTTGTGGTGATTTTAATGGTAGACACAGGGCTTGGGATACAGGTATGTCAGGTTCTCCAACACCAACTACCTTAAATTTATTTAATTTTATTATTTCTTCAAATTTTGTGTTATTGACTCCAGTAGATCTCCCAACAAGATTTAACGTTAATAATGGAAGTTATTCAACGTTAGATCTCTCATTATGTAGAGGTAGGTTTGCTCCTAACTGTACTGTGGCCATTGGTGGAAGTCTGGGTAGTGACCACTTTCCTGTCCTCACTACTCTGCAAATTTCACCGGTATCCACTCCTCATTTAAACGATGTCCAACTTGGAAACTACATGACATAGATTGGAGAATTTGGTCTAGAGCACTTCCGGATGCCCCTGCTATAGAAGGATCCTTAGATGAGAAAATACAACACTTTACAGCCTTATTAGTGGAAACAAGTACCTCTACACTGAAGAAGACAACAGGAAATCTTGTTCCTAAATACCACAAATGCTGGTGGACAGAGGATTGCAGTGTGGCAGTGGCCACCCGCCGTCGGGCTCGGCATTTTTATTCTCATCACCCAACTCTATATAATAAGATCCTCCTAAATAAGGCAACTGCTATAGCTCGTCGCACTATTCATCAGGCAAAGCGAATTTCATGGAGTTGGTTTTGTTCAAACCAGAGGTGGGGAGTCGGGAGTCGGGGCTTTTTTGAAGAGTTGGGAGTCGGTAAAAACGACTGACTCCCGACTCTTTGATTCAATTTCTATATGCCAACAATTTACCAGAATACTACTCTGCCCTAAATAAATATCTTCCTGAACTAATTCTAGATTCACATTTCCACATTTGATTTATTGTTCTGGTAAATCTTAGCAAATGAATTTCATATTTCTATTTTAGGATACTAGGTACCATATAAAAATTAGCAATATATTAATTATTAATTTAATTAGCCCCTATTAGTAATGAGTCGTGGGCCTAGTAGAAAATCAGCAGTCTTTCAATATTTTAAGCTAAATGAGGATGAAAGTATTTTTATTTGTCAAGTAGAAAAGGATGGTAAAGAGTGTAATGCAAAAATTAGTGCTTACACTGGGAAACATGCTAATGCTCCAACTCGAGCCTCAAACTTGAAACGCCATCTACGAAACAAACATCCCAATATTTATAAGGTTGTAGATCAGCATGATAAGGAAAGAGTCGGGAGTTGGAGTCAGTTTTTAAAAATACTGACTCGGGAGTCGGTTGTTTTTGGCCGACTCCCCATCCCTGGTTCAAACCTCAGTTTCACTACACCTTCCACTGAGGTTTGGACTCAAATTAGGAAAATCATTAAGGGTACAGATTCATACTACTTCACTTACCCTATTGTTGTAAATGGTTCCATACTAAGTGATGTACGTGACAAAGCGGAAGTTTTGGGGGCCTTCTTCCATTCATTTTTTGGGACTGTAGCAGTTATTGAAGATGAGGAATTTTGCAGGGACATGCAGTCTTCCTTATTTCTTGATTACAATGAAGATTATAACCTGGACTTCACATTGCAGGAATTACAATTCTCCTTAAGGCAATGTGAACATACAAGAGGTGGTGCAATGGGACTGGATAATATACATAAATATTTTCTTAGTCATCTTCCATTGGAGTACTTGCCATTTCTATTATCAGCATTCAATGATAGCCTGAGCACAGGGGTCTATCCTTCATCATGGAAACAGGCAATCATGATTCCTATCCTCAAACCACAGAAAAACCCTTCAAGTCCATCTTCATATTGTCCCATATGCTTATTATCCTGCTTGGGTAAAGTACTAGAGAGGATGGTCCATCAGCGGTTGCTATGGATTTTTGAAATGTGTCACATTTTTCGAGATTTCGCAGTGTGGTTTCTGTAAGAAGCACAGTGGATCAACTTCTGAGGTTGGAAACTTTCATACGCCAAGCTCTCCGATGGAAAAAATATGCTCTTCTTATATTTTTTCACCTCAGTTGAGCTTTTGATACCATCTCCCATACTGGCCTACTTTATAAGTTAGGCAATTTGGGGATTCATGGTAGATTACTAAGATGGTTGGACAACTTCTTGTCTAACCACACATTTCAGGTGCTAATTAATGATGTCTATTCAACACCTTTCCCCTTTAAAAAGGGTGTACCCCCAGGGTTCAGTTCTTAGTCCATTGTTATTCACAGCATATATCTCTGATATGCCAAGTATTGATCCAGTTCAATCATCAGAGTTTGCTGATGATACAGCTTTCTATGTGGCAGCTGACACCCCTTTAGAAGCCCAACAGATGTTGCAAAAAGCAACAGATAAGTTTTCATCTTTGTGCAGAACCTGGGGTCTTTCCCTGAATCAAGAAAAATCTAAAATTATGTTCTTTACACATCAAAAGGTTTCAGTGAATCCTATTATCCAAATTAGTAACACCCCAGTAGCTATGGTCACATCCTACCAGTTTTTGGGAGTGGTCCTTGACAGCCCCAGACTGACTTGGTCTTGTCATATTAACTATTGTACCTGGTAACATCTTGTACGAAACGTCTAAACTCGTTAAAATCTGTTGCCTCTCATCGATGAGGTGCAGATCGATCTACACTTCTCACTTTTTACCGATCATTTATCTTAGGAAAAATAAAGTATGCTGATGTTGTTTATGATTAAGCCTCTTTCACCTTGAAGAAGAAACTGGAAACATTGCATAATTCTGGCATGTGCCTTATTTTGGGTGCCTGCCCATCAACTCCTATTATTTCCCTGCAGGGTGAGACTGGTCTCCATGCCCTTCAGTATGATAAGAGATATCTCTACACTGAGGAAGTACTTCAATATTCTGGCTTCCCCCTTTTCCCACCCCTTACGTCAGTCATTCGAGGTGGATTATCCTTTGATCCTTGCAGTGGACTGGACTGTGACAAATAAGCCACCTTTCTTCTTTAGAGCTACTGGACTTCTTAATAAGTATCAATTACATTTTACATTTTTTACAGTTCCAGTATTCCCTTCTTTCCCACCTTGGAGATTTGATCAGGTACCAACTTGTCTCTCTCTCCCATTTTTATATGAACCTCCTGTCCCCAAAGAAGTGATGGATCTTAGATAGATGTGCCTGGACCATCTTGTTCATCAGCTGTTTTCATTTCAAATCATAAAAGGTGTTTTTCCTGGAAACTATCCCCCAATCATAGTATACAGGCAGCAGAGTTATTCACCATCCAACAGGCATTGTGTTTTTTGGTATCCAGAAATAATGCTTGTAATGTCCTACTAATTACAGACTCCCAGACCTCTCTTCACCTGATCATCTCACCCACACTCACTACATATCTGGCCTTAACAACTTCTATCCATTCTTTACTGAAGACCCTCTCTGCTTCAGGTATTCTGGTTTCCTTCCAGTGGGTTCTGAGCCATGTTGGAATTACAGGTAATGAGATGGTTGATACACTGGCTGGGGCTGCTCATTCCCTCCCTGCTATAACTTCGCTATATTTCCACCCAGGTGAGGGTTTTGCAGTAGCTAAAGTGGCAGTGCGAAATGATTACAAAACCCAATGGGAGAGATTATGGCACTCGACTCTCTATGGAATGTTTAAGCCTTCTTGAGGTACAAGAAATTGGCCTGTACCATCTTCCCACTATAAAGCTTCTATAATATTTAGATTCCATTCTGGCCATGTAGGCCTTCAGGCTTGCTTACACCAGATTGGACTAGCCTTCTCCCCATTATGTGTTAGTTGTAATTTACCAGAGAGACTGTCCCATTTCTTTCTTTTTTGTCCATGTTATACTAGGCAAAGGAAAAAAATTAAGATTCTCTTTTGCAATATGGTGTCAGGGACTTTACTTTATCAGTCCTATTAGGTGGGGATAGTTTTTCTCCCCCATTGATAAACTTCACTATGGACCAAGTATTCAAGTTTGTAGTGGCATCTGGGTGGTTGAAAGTTTTAAATCTTGCATTGTATACCAATTTTCATTCCCACTGGTTTATTAATCAGTTACCTCCTAGTTACTCCATCTGGCTGTTACTGTTGACTTAGTACTTGGTTTCCATTTTTCAGTTCATTTTGTAGAACTAACAGGCCTCATGTTCATCCCTTTCCGAGTGTTCTGGAATTGGCCCCAGAACTGAAGAGGGTAATGGTGTGCTTTCTCTATTTCTGTCTCATCCCAATAATAATAGACCCAGCACTTGATGTAGGAACAAGGTGTTTTGGTCTTGGAGGATGTAAATAGCCTTATTGGCCGAGCTCCTCCGTATAAAACTTCAATCAATCAATATTTATTACTGACACCAGTTAGATTAAGGCTTGGTTATACAATTTACATTCTGATTTGTGTAACCATCAAACTTAATAGTCCACTTTTCTTACAGTAAGTGCAGGGTCTAAGTGTTACATCAAAGGGCCAGGCTTTGCCTGGCTTAGGCTGGGCCCAATTAGGCTGAGGCCCATATACTAAGATTCATACAAAAACCTTCTTTTGATTGTTAATTAAGATTTTGACTTCATCACTTTCTAATTCTCGCTGGTCCAGGATCAAAATGAAAAAACTGAAGAAAGTAGGCCTATAAAACAAAATGCTAGCAATAATAATCCAGACTCATATAAACCCAGGCACTCTAAAGCTATAGGTGTGTTTGAACTAGTGATGGATCGAGTGATTGGTTTTTCACAACCGCGGTTGCAGTTGTGTTTGCGGTTGTCAAATTTTTTCCAACCGCGGTTGCGGTTATCATATACTAGGAAAAATGCGTAATTATTAACTGGATTTAGCCACATAATATATACTAAATAGTATTTATTTAGTAAATACCTTATGTTGAACACAAGTTTTGCAATACACCACTGCCGCTATTTGTGTGTTGCAAAACTTGTGTTCAACATAAGGTATTTACTAAATAAATACTATTTAAATGAAGTATATTCTAAACTTATATAGCTATTATGAAAGAATAGGTCTGTCCGTCGAGCAGGAATAAGCTTTATTGACTATTGTACTAAAGGCGATTTTAGTTTGAAGAAAATTAAATAAAAATAAATGTTACTTCATGGAGCTCACAGAGTAATAACTTAGAGCGCAGTTTAAACCAATTTTACTACGGCAGCCGTATGATGTCACGTTTAAGCACGCATAAGGAGACCCATCATTTTCTTTTTAAAAAAAGAAATATTTCTAATTAACCTAAAATTAAAATTAACTAAGCTTTTACAACCGCAACCGCACTTATGGAATGGCGGTTGCAGTTACGGTTGCGGTTGCGGTTATTCGATCCATCACTAGTTTGAACCAGCATCCGTTATAGGTGACTCTCAAGTGAGGGGCCTAGGATCTAAATTACCTAGAGGTAGCATAGCTTACTGTTATCCAGGTGCAGGGATAAATAGAATTAGTAATAAAATTATAGAAAAAGGATCTGGTATTGACCTAACTGTACCAAAGAATATGGTTATACATGTAGGTGGAAATGATATAAAGGGTAAGCACTCCGAAGAAATCATGGAGTCATATAAGCAGCTATTAACAAAGTTAAAGGAACGGAGACCTAACCTTAAAACATCTATCACAGGTATAATTCCCAGGATACATGAGAATAATAAGTGGTACTCACAAGCACTATATATAAATAGTAGGCTTAAGACACTATGTGAGAGCATGGAAATTACATATATCGAACTGCAACAAATTTTACAAAAAAAGAGAGGGTAATTATTCATTTTAGTGCTCCCTCTCCTTTCTGGACCAAAACACATTTTTCTGGTGTTTTTTTTAAATTTAGCCTTCATTTCTTTCGAATATGAGCATTTTTGAGAAATTTTAAAATTGAAAATTTCTCAAAAATGGCTCATTTCCCAAAGAAATGAAGGGTAATTATTCGTTTTAGTGCTCCCTCTCCTTTCTGGACCAAAACATTTTTCTGGTGTTTTTTGGTGTGATTTGTTCAAATCTGAACTTCGTTTCTTTGGGAAATGAGCCATTTTTGAGAAATTTCTAATTTTAAAATTTCTCAAAAATGCTCATATTCCAAAGAAATGAAGGCTAAATTTAAACAAAAAAACACCAAAAAACACCAGAAAAATGTTTTATTTAACTTAACCTCACTGAACCTAACCTAACCCACATTTTTTCGCAATTTCTTACCTTAAATAGCAACCTGAGGTTTCAAGGTGTCCTGAATACGAATTTATATGTTAAATTGTCATAGAATGTCTCCTTCTAGCGAAAATGAAGGGAGCATTAAAACGAATATTAACCCTAAATTTAAACAAAAAAACACCAGAAAAATGCATTTTACCTAACCTAACCTATATCTTGTATTAACTGATAGTAATCCAAACCACAACCTTCACAAGCCAAAGCGAACTGAAAGAGCATTTTAAAATGAGTATGCATTATGGGAGATTCAAAATGCACGTCTCTGATTGGTTGGATAAGGTCACATGAAACAAAAACCAGATTTAATTGGCTGATTTGACCATGTTTTCAAATGTCGCCGTGAGATGTCTCCCGATAAAACCTGGAGAAGGATGGAGAGTGGCAAATTTTTAACTGAAGAAGGAGATAACCACTGGGTCAATGGCTGGTTATTGACATCTAGATTTTTTTTTTTATTTTATTTTTTTTTTTTTGTAAAAAATAATTATTACATTTCCTTGATTTTTATCAGTTTCCCTGAGGTTTCAAGGTGTCCTGAATACGAATTTATATGTTAAATTGTCATAGAATGTCTCCTATCGAAAATGAAGGGAGCATTAAAACGAATATTAACCAAAGAGAGTTCTATAACAGAGATGGAATTCACCTTAATAGTAAAGGGACTGATTTACTATCAAAGATTGTATCATATAATTGACTAAAAACCAAAGGAATAGGCCAAATTAGTACAAATACCAATACTCTTGATCAGGGATGGGGAGTCGGAGTCGGGAGTCGGAGCTTTTTTGAAGAGTCGGGAGTTGGGAGTCGGTAAAAATGACCGACTCCCGACTCTTTGATTCAATTTCTATATGCCAACAATTTACCAGAATACTACTCTGCCCTAAATAAATATCTTCCTGAACTAATTCTAGATTCACATTTCCACATTTGATTTATTGTTCTGGTAAATCTTAGCAAATGAATTTCTATTTTCTATTTCAGGATACTAGGTACCATATAAAAATTAGCAATATATTAATTATTAATTTTATTAGCCCCTATTAGTAATGAGTTGTGGGCCTAGTAGAAAATCAGCAGTCTTTCAATATTTTAAGCTAAATGAGGATGAAAGTATTTTTATTTGTCAAGTAGAAAAGGATGGTAAAGAGTGTAATGCAAAAATTAGTGCTTACACTGGGAAACATGCTAATGCTCCAACTCGAGCCTCAAACTTGAAACGCCATCTATGAAACAAACATCCCAATATTTATAAGGTTGTAGATCAGCATGATAAGGAAATCCAGAAACCTACTTCTAGTCAGGCCAGTACCTCTATTTCAAAAAGCAAACAAGTCTCTGTTACAAAATTTTTCCACAGTGAGAGAATTACAATATCAATGACAAAGAAAAATTAAAAAAAATACCTTATAGATTTAGTTGTAAAGAATGGGGTTGCACTTACATTATTTTCCTCCCCAGCTTTCCGTGGATTAAATGGAGAAATGGCGGCAAAACTAGGAGTGTCATTAGAGAGACATGATATTCGAAACATGATTTTAAAGGAAGCAGAAAGCCAGAAAACTTTATTGAAAACAATGCTGCAAGGAAAATTCTTCTTCTTAAGATGGATGCCTGCACGAGACAAAGAATGAATTATATGGCAATAAATGTTCAGTTCATTGATGATGAAGGAAAACTAGTTATACGTACTCTGGCAGTGAAGGACACTGAAGCTCAACATTCAAGCGAATACCTGACCAAGCTAATTGAAACCATCTTGACAGAATATGAAATCACTAAAGAGCAAATATTATCAATTGTTACTGATAATGCTTCAAATATGACAAGTACAGTACAGAAACTTAATGATGGTGAAGTAAAAGGAGATCTTTTTGAAGACAGTAGTGAAGAAGATACGGATGAAACTGCTGACAAACTTGACAGTGTTGACTGTAGACAATGATTTTGCTGGATTCTCAAATATCCCCCATATGCGATGTGCAGTCCACACATTGCAACTGGCAATTCGTGATGGGTTAAAAGAAAGGAATGCTGCTAATGTAGTAGGTAGGTTACGCAACATAGTAGTGGCTGCAAGAATGCCTAAACTTGATGCAATATTAAAATGTCAATCCGGAAAAGGTGCAGTTATAGATCAAGCTACATGTTGGGGGAGTACCTATGAAATGATTAAGCGCCTTCTTGAATTGAAGCCATACCTTATCGATATGGCAAACCCAGATGTAACAATGACTGATATCCAGTGGCAGCAGGCAAGTCAACTTGAGGCATTACTTAAGTACC
The DNA here is from genome assembly GCA_023014485.1 of Bathynomus jamesi. Classification (NCBI taxonomy): domain Eukaryota; kingdom Metazoa; phylum Arthropoda; class Malacostraca; order Isopoda; family Cirolanidae; genus Bathynomus; species Bathynomus jamesi. The sequence continues at coordinate 7,297 of JAJOZX010000367.1, read as the reverse complement.
CATATGTGGTTACAAAGAAGTTTCAAGCAGCTGAATTGACACCTGGCACATTTTACAAGGAATGGAAAAATATTAATTATAAACTATCTCAAATTGGCGGCATTGTTGCAGATGGTATAAGAATGTCTATGCAGCGTAGAGAAGAAAATTTACTGAATAATGACGTACTATTGGCTGCAGTTTATGTAGATCCTATGCACAGGGTACTTTTAACTGAAGAACAGATTGCTAGAGGAAAGTCAGCTCTGTGTGATGTAGCTGTGCGAATGAAACAGATGCCGCAAGTAATTCAGAATTTGAAAGCTGCTCTAGTCCTGCCATTATGCAAAGCTCCTGCTCAAACTCTGAAGAAGAAATAGATTTTGAAAAATATCTCGATAATGAAGAAAAATCAAAAAAGTTAAGCAATGCCATTTGAGTCAAGATGATAAACCTATAAAAATAACCCCATTGACCAAATTCAGACAAGACTTTAATGCAGCTTTAATAAAAATAGAGAAATTTGATCGTTCATTAAAACTTGATGTGATGAATGCCATACCAAAGTATCCTGAATTAGTGCAAGATGTAGCCAGAACTGTTACTGCATTGCCACCAACACAAGTCAGCGTTGAAAGATTATTTTCAGCTCTTTGGTTAATTAAATCCCACCTACGGGCTAAGTTGAAGGAAGACATAATTGATGCTATACTTTTCTTAAGAACAAATTCTCCTTAGAGAGTTAAATTATTAAGTATGTTTTTTTTAGCCTTTTTTTAATATTTAGCTTCAATATTAGCATATCATAATATATAATGGAAACAAATATTCTTTACCAACTTTTTTTTATTTAGCTACGGTACCGTATGCAACATTAAAATTTTAAAATTGTTAACCATATGAGGTTATAAATATTTTATACGAGATCAATTTCTTTTTCTGTTAATTTTTATTTTTGTGTAATACAACATTACTAAACTGTATTATTATTGTACCTACTTTATTACATTTATTTATACTTATATATTTGAAAGAGTCGGGAGTCAGAGTCGGTTTTTAAAAATACCGACTCAGGAGTCGGGAGTCGGTTGTTTTTGGCTGACTCCCCATCCCTGCTCTTGATAACAATAAACTAATAAAAAATATAATTAAAACTCAAAAGAAAAAGGTCAACAAAGAAAGTAAAAGAGATGCAAATAATATACTATCACAGAACAAGAACCAGACTAAATTACAAGCAAAATATTCCAAGGGTTCTTTGTCATTTTTCTATGTAAATGCAAGAAGTATCCGAGATAAAATAAATGAATTCAAGGCATACATAGGTATTGAAAATCCTGATGTTATGATTGTCACTGAAACTTGGACAAAATTCAGTACGATACCAAATAGTCCATTTAGTGAAAGAGAGAATACCATTACTTATGAAATTGATGGCTATGAACTTTTTTATTATGAATGTAAATATTCAGAGGGTGGCGGAGTATTTATTTATACCAAGACAAATCTGAATCCAGTTGAAGTTACCTCCGTTAAAGAGGAAAGAGTTGAATCTGTATGGGTAGATATTGGGCATAAAAATGCCAGGAAAATCAGGATAGGGGGTATCTATAGACCACCTGAGGGGTGTTCAGTTGGAGGAATCCCCAAAAGTAGAGAAGAAAATAAGTATGTAGAAAATAAACTTATTGATAAAATAAATAAAGCAATGACAAGCAATATTATTATTGTTGGAGATTTCAATTATAGGCATAGAGACTGGAAAACATTACAAACACCAGAAAGTAATGAGAGATTCTTAGACTGTATAATTGAGAATGGTTTAACCCAGTTAGTAAAGGAGCCAACCAGGGCCATTGCCATTCTAGATTTAATTCTAACAAATAATCCAGATACCTTCCAGGATATCTCAGTTTCAGAAACACTAGGTTCAGGTGATCATTGTATCCTTTGGTTTAATATTGTTTGTAATTCAGGACCTAGTGAAAATAAAGTAGAAGTCCCAGATTTTAAAAGAGGAAATATAAATGGACTAGTAAATGATTTGTGTCTAATAAATTGGACAGATATTCTACAGCCTGAACAGACAGTAACTAGTATGTGGGAAAAATTTAAAAGTATAATAATAAACATACAAAGGAAGCATATCCCACAGTGTAAAATCAGAACTGGAAAAAATAAAAGCAACCTTGGATAAACTGCAATGTAAAAAGAGCAATCAGAAAAAACAAAAGCATTTCATAAATTCAAAAGAACTAAAAATGGCACACACTCTGAAATATATAAAAGTAAAAGAAGCATTTGCAAGAAAGCAATCAGAGATAGCAAACAAGACCTGGAAAAAAGCCTAGCCAAGAATTCAGAAAACAATCCTAAGAAGTTTTTCAGTCACTTCAATTTGAAGAGTAGAGTGAAAAAGAAAATTGGCCCCCTCCATATAGATGATGATCTTGAAATAACTGAAGAACTAAACAAATACTTCTCATCAGTATTCACAAATGAAAATTTAAATAATATTCCTGATCTTATACTACCAGAACAAGATAGAGAAATAAATGAATTAAGGGTAACAAAACTAGATATCCTAAAAGCAATAGATAAATTAAAAATGGAAAAATCTCCAGGGCCAGATAAAATGCATTCAATAGTCATAAAAGCTGCCAAAAAGAATATAGCACAGGCACTAGAAATTATTTTTAATAAATCATTGATATGTACTGAAATTCCAGAGGATTGGAAGAAAGCAAATGTGGCTCCAATCTTTAAAAAAGGAAATAGAAACTTGGCAAAAACTACAGACCCATCAGCCTCACCTCCATTATTTGCAAATTACTCGAAAGTATCATTAGAGGTAAAGTTACTGAGTTCCTTGAAGAGTGCAACCTTATAAATGATAGCCAGCATGGGTTTTGAAATGGAAGGTCCTGTCTAACCAACTTGATTGAATTTTATGATGGAGTCCTATTGCATTTGGACAATAAAGAGCCAGTAGATATTGTATACTTAGACTTTGCAAAGGCATTTGATACTGTTCTTCATGCAAGACTGTTGGTAAAAGTAGAGCCCATGGTATAAGAGGTCATATAGCTGACTGGATAGAAGAATGGCTGAGAAACAGAAAACAGAGTTCATCTAAATGGAAATAAGTCTGCTTGGAGACCCATATTGAGCGGAGTCCCACAGGGGTCTGTGCTGGGACCTCTGCTTTTTGTTGTCTATATAAATGATCTAGAGAAGGGCCTATCATGTAAAACCTCAAAATTTGCTGATACAAAATTAGGCCATAATGTTAAGTCAGTAGCAGGAGCAATGACAATACAAAAAGACTTAGACAGAGTAACAGCCTGGGCAGATAAGTGGGAGATGAAATTTAATGTTGATAAGTGCAAGATTATGCATATTGGGCCAAAAAATCCAGAATTTGAATACAATATGAATGGAATTTGGATTAAAAATGATGATAAAGAGAAAGACTTGGGTGTCACTATGACTAATGAACTTAAACCCTCAAATCACTGTATGGTAATCAGAAATAAAGCAAATGCTAGACTCAATCTCATGCAGACACACATTGAATACAAATCACCCAATATTATAAAGCAACTATACATTTCATATGTAAGACCCCTCCTCGAATACTGTATTCAATTTAATAGTCCCTATTTGATACAAGATATTGAAAAACTGGAAAAAGTACAGAAATGAGCAACAAGAATGATCCCATCTCTAAGACAATTGACATATAAGGAAAGACTGGTGTATCTAAACATGTTCTCATTAAAAAGGAGGAGGTTAAGGGGTGATATGATAGAGGTGTATAAAATGCTAAAAGGGTTGGATAAGATAGATTTTGAGTCTCTTTTCATTAAAGATCACAATAACCAGACTAGAGGTCATAGTATGAAGTTATTTAAGCCAAGATGTAGAACAAATTTAAAAAACAGTTTTACCAAACAGAGTAATTAAGTTTTGGAACAGTCTGACAGAAGAAGTGGTGATTTCAGATACACTTGATTCTTTCAAAAGAAGGTTGGATAGTTTGATGTCTGCAAGGGACATCTGGTGATAGTGTTTAAGCCCATTTTTATTGCATGAATGATACTAGTTTAGTTCATATTATGTGCATTTAGGTGATAGAGCCCACAGCTCAACACAAGTGTTGTGGGATATAGGGAGGCAGCATCTTGGGTTAGGGGATACTCTCTGTCCGTACACACCCAATTTAAAGAGATTCCTCTGCCGAGCAGTGCCCCCCATAGTACTGTGAGGTATTGAAAAACTCATGATCTTCACTTGCCCCACAAACACCTTTAAATGGGAGACCCAAAATGGATGCACACACATTTCTACATTACTGTGTACAGTCTTTACAGCCACACCTACACTTTTCCTCCTAAGTATATAGGTACTGTATATTGTAATGTATATGGTTGTAATTGTGACTTGGTCCACAATTGATATGGACCATGACTTATTTTTGGTTCGCAAGGTACTGGTATTGATGGGTACCGTAATGAAATTGACTGGATTCTTTGGATCTGATATACTGTATTTGCATGTCAGTTATAAATAGATATAGAGTGTAACATATTTGTGGATAGTAGCCTATTATGACTTTGATCCTCTGGATCCAGAGATTCTATCTTTAGTTTTAAATTGATGATTTTAATTAGTTTTAAATTGATGATAATTAGTTTTGTAAAAATTGGTTATTGCCAATGTACAGGCAGTTTTTACATAGTGGAGCCACCTCGATGGGCTGAAGTGGCCCCTAGTGTGCCCACTATAAAAATTTCTTATGTTCTTATCCTAGTCTCTGAATAGGATAGGCCCATTGTGTTAGGGGTCCTAGACTCGGCTTGGGCTTTTTGCCTTGGCTGAATTCTGGGGATTACAGCACATGGCGGGTTCACCTAGTTCTGATATGGGTAAAGTATTACATTCGTGGCTCCATCTGTAAAAGTAGCAGGTCTGGGTTAATATTGGATTTTACTCCCAGTCACAAGCAGTTGAACAAGTACTATATATTGAATTGCCATTAAAAACTGACTAAAAAAATGTGGTTAATATTCGTCTTTTAACCACTCACGCCTAGTGATGTTAAAAAACGTTTTTTTTTTATGTCCATGTTGTTTTTTTTGTTTTTTTTGTCGTTTTTTTTTTGTTTTTTATTGTTTTTTTTGTTTTTTTTAATAATTAATATAGATATTGCTAATTTAATTATAAGGTATACTTTTGCAATGATATATATTATAAAAATAAATAAATAAATAATAAAATAGGCCATATGGTACCAGTATAGAATGTCCTTTTCAGCCTATTTACAGAAAAAAACTGGCCTCCTCCTTGCACTGAAAGTCTCGTATCTTGAGATCCGTTAAACTTGCGAGAACACTAGCTGGAAGCTGACTGCCCATTGTCCAACCTTTCCAGGACTCTCCCATCCATGCCTCGGATTTTGAATCTCCCACTTAACTATCCTTTAGACCTGCGATGACATTTTCCCCCCGAGACCATCCATATATATACATACACATACACCCATATACATATATACCAATATATACATAAATACTTATATACACATATTTATATCTATTATATACCCCATACACACGCATACATCCAGAATTCCAGATACATATGCAAGCATACTCACATATACCTACACAAACTCATACACCTCTATTTCGCCCTTTCATTACCTCCGAGATCATTTAGCACATACAGTAATATCCATACAGCCAAAGAAACTGATTAAGCACAGACAGAGCAGCAAAGCTAGTATTTATATCCCAAAATGCAAAATTCCAAGAAAGTGAAGTAAAACATGGTGCTACATTGGTTTCGTCAACATCCAAATCTGCAATAAGTACCAGTACCTGTGATATTGAAACTATATGCCCTAATCAATCTAGTGATAATGATTCTTCAATGGAAATAGAATCAGATAATGAAAGTTAAACAGCATTAGGTTAACACAAAGGTTAAAGAAAGAGATGAATATTTTTATTTTTTTTATTTTTCTATTTGGAATATATGTATATATGTATATGTATATGTATATATGTATATGTATATGTATATATGTATATGTATATATGTATATGTATGCGCAAATAACTGCAATGACCGCAGTATATAAATGAATAGAAACGACATAAGTAGTTAAGTTGTATATATATATGTATATATATATGTAATATATATATATATATGTATATGTATATATATATATATATGTATATATATATATATGTATATATGTATATATATATATATATATATATATATATATATATATATATATATATATATATGTATATATATATATTAGGGTGACAACTTCTTATAGGATAAAATTTGAAATTCAAAAGAATTTGCCGGCCATTTGTCCAATGCTGCCACCCTATGAGAAAACACCGTAGACGAAATCTCATGGAATTCGGAAAGCATTTAGGGGTGCTCGAGTCACATGAATGAAACTGTCGCGCGGAAGAAATTTCAAGAATGAACGAGTTTCGACAACGCTTCAAAAACAAAAAATGTTCGAGAATGCAAGTGTATATATAATTTAATAGAATTGTTTCCGTTATTTCATACTATAGATTATGCAAATCGATTAATTTATTTCATTAAATTAAATTTTCATAAATAAATCGTTAAATAATATGATGTGTATCAATCTTTGGATGATCAGCTTTTGGTGCTTCAAGTCATTTTGCATACGACTGCCTGACTGAAAACAACGCTTAGAAGTTCTCTCCCGATTCTTTTAAGATATCTAAAGTAATATTTTTTATTTGATACATTGATTATATATTATTGGAAATTGTTCTAGAAAAGTTTCATTAATTGTTGGCATAATTGATGTTTAAATTATATAAATTTGGAACTGAATTTGATTTCCTATGATAATATATATACGAGTATATAAAATATATTACAGGGCCGTCGAGAGGGGGGGTCAGGGGGGGCCAGTGCCCCGGGGCCTGCGCTCAAAGAATGGAATGTGTCAGAAAAGGTATCAGCTATGAGCTTCGACACTACAGCTTCAAATACTGGTTACTTGTCTGGGGCATGCGTAATTTTGGAGCAGAAACTCGGCCGCTGACTCTTATACCTTGCATGTCGCCATCACATCCGAGAACTTGTCGTTGAGAAGGCGTACATGGAATGCATGGGACCATCATCTGGTCCAGATATCCTCCTATTCCCCCGCTTCAAAGAGACGTGAATACAATTTGCCAAGATAAGTAGAAGACCCTGTCAGACCTTCCACGAGTCTGAATGAGAATCGAGAAGAAATGATCGCTTG